>JAJPUD010004538.1:0-40354 GCA_023553655.1 Myrmecobius fasciatus
GTTCTGCTGATTTCACTCAGCGTCAGTTCATGCAAGTCTCTCCAATCCTCTCTGAAGTCCTCCTGTTGGTCATTTCTTACAGAACAAAGAGTGATACTATAAGTAAATTAGAGGAACGTAATATAGTTTACCTCTCAGACCTGTGGAGATAGAATAATTTTATGTCCAAAGAAGAACTGGAACTCTTAATTGAAAACCAGATAGATAACTTTGACTATATTAAGTTAAAAAGTTTTTGTACAAACAAAACCAATGCAGACAAGATTAGGAGGGAAGCAATAACTTGGGAAATCATCTTTACATTCAAGGGTTCTGATAAAGGTCTCATATCTAAAATATATAGAGAATTGTCTCATACTTATAAAAATTCAAGCCATTCTCCAATCAATAAATGATCAAAGGATATGAACAGACAATTTTCAGAGGATGAAATTAAAACTATTTGTAGTCATATGAAAAGGTGCTCCAAATCACTATTGATCAGAGAAATGCAAATGAAGACAACCCTGAGGTACCACTACACACCTGTCAGATTGGCTAAAATGACAGGAAAAGTTAATGATCAATGTTGGAGGGGATGTAGGAAGGCTGGGACACTGATGCATTGTTGGTGGAGCTGTGAACGGATATAGCCATTCTGGAGAGCAATTTGGAACTATGCTCAAAAAGTTATCCAACTGTGCATACCCTTTGACCCAGCAGTGTTTCTATTGGGCTTATATCCGAAAGAAATCATAAAGGAAGGAAAGGGCCCCACATGTGCAAGAATGTTTGTGGCAGCCCTTTTTGTAGTGGCTAGAAACTGGAAACTGAATAGATGCCCTTCAATTGGAGAATGGCTGAATAAATTATGGTATATGAATATTATGGAATATTATTGTTCTGTAAGAAATGACCAGCAGGACGATTTCAGAGAGGCCTGGAGAGACTTGCATGAACTGATGCTGAGTGAAATAAGCAGAATCAGGAGATCATTTTACACGTCAACAACAATACTATATGACGATCAGTTCTGATGGACATGGCTCTCTTCAACAATGAAATGTTTCAAACCACTTCCAATTATTCACTGAAGAAAGCCATATACACCCAGAGAAAGGGATGTGAAATGTGGACCACAACATAACATTCTCATACTCTTGATTGATGTTAGCTTACATTGTGTTTCCTTTATCTGATATGTCTTTTGTGTAGATACGATTTTTCTTGCACAACAATGATAAGTTTGGAAATATGTATATATATATATATATTTGATTTGCCAAGTATTTTAACATAATTAACATGTAGTGGATATCCTGCCATCTAGGGGAGGGGTGGGGAGTTGGGGGGAAAATCTGTAACAGAAAGTTATGTAAGGGTTAATGTTGAAGAATTACCCATACATATGTTTTGCAAATAAAATAAAATCTCATTTCTACTTAAAAAAAAGAAAACAAAACAAAAGAACAGAAAGAAGAAAAGAAGAAAGTAGATATTTCCAGCTCACCAATCTTGTTTGATGTCTGAAGTTAATTCCAGGCAATATAGATAATTAAAGAGATGGTTTGAAAGCACTTAGAAAGGAAAGAGCTGATCTATATGGGCCAGGCAGCACTGATTCAATAAGAGTAACTCATACCAGATTGCCCTCATTTTTTTTTAAAGGGTTACTAGACTATATGCATAAGGAGTTTGTTGATATATTTGGATGTCAGTAAACTAACAAAATCTTTTATGATATTATGTGTAAGATGGATTTAGAATATGTTAACAGAAATTATTAACTATGGATATATAAAGTCGAATAATGGATGATTTTAATCACAGGGAAGTTTTCTATTTAAATGCTGTCATATACTATGCAACATTTTTGTCAATGTCTTAGATGAAATCAGTGATGAGATGTTCATACTATTTGTAAATTTCATAAAAATGAGAAGGATAAACAATAATAGCTAGCACTTATATAGCACTTTAATGTTTGCAAAGTGTTTTATAAATATCTCTTTTTCTTGATTTGATTCACACTTGTTTTCAGAATGTTCATTCCTTTGACATTACTATTGAAATGATTCCCCCCACTGAAGTGCTCTTTCCACCAGACTCTACTGGTGCCATAGAGTATCAAAGACATATAAAGAATTGGAGATTGAATTTTTTTTCTTTATTTTGCACAACTCTTCTCCCTATATTCTCTATATAAGCAAAGAGCATTAGATTCAAATCAAATCAAAAGTCAGGGACCTTGAGATAAAATTCTGGCTCTACCATTCACTATCTATAGGCCTCATAGGCCTTCTAACCTCCAGTTCTAAATCCAATGAATTGATTACTCATTGTTTTTTTTTCCATTTATTTTATGTTTTTACAACTTTTGTGCCTTTGCTTACACTATCTCCTATTATTGGAAAGCATTCATCTCACATTTTTGCCTATTGAAATTCTCCTTGTCCTTCAAAATTCAGCTTTTCTTAATGAAGTCTTTCCTAATACTCTCAACCAAGAATGATCTTTCCCTTTTCTGACTTCAACACTTTTCCTATTTCTAATGTATTAGTTAATGTTTTATGTAGAAACACATACACATACATTCATGTATATCTATATATAGATATGTTTATCTATAGTTATATATACCTCTCCTATCTTTCCAATGAAATTGTAAATTTATAAGCAAAGGCTTCAACTTACTCTCTCTTTACATTCATTCCCTGGCTCTTAAAATGTGTTTTGCATCTAGTAATTTACTCAGAATGCATTTATTTGATTGAAATAAATTGAATTGATGAAAGGACCATAAAATTTAGATCTAAAAGGGACTTTAAAGTCCATCTAGTTCAATTCCCTCTTCTCCATTTTACAAATGAGAAAATTATTAATTGTGTGCAGAAACATAGAAAAGCTGGATTACTTTGAAAACAACATGTAGGATTTATTATACAGGCTTTTGTGAAATCAAAATTTATCATTTTATATTGAAGCATCTCATTTTGTTGTATTCATAAAATTTTCTCTCTTTTTTCCTTTTTTTCATTTTGTATTTGTTTCATTTTTTAAGAGAAAATTAAAAAGAGGGAATTTAAGATACTTATCCAAGGTTACACAGATAGATAGTAGAGAAAAGGTCCTTTAACTCAAATCCATTGAGTTCAAACTTGTTCTTGAAGTTCTTTAAAATACATTCCACATTATCTACTAATACATATATTTTGGAAAGTAATTGTAGCATATATTTTTCTTCCTAATGGTTTTCTGGTAAGTTGGAGAACTATTCCAAATGAAAAGAGGAAATTCAATAAGATAAAGAAAAAAAAAGTCTGGACTGATTTCTCACCAAAGAGGAAGGAAATAGATGAGAATGGGATCTATGCAAAAATTTGGTTTCTGTGACAACAGGCTAATTGAATTAAGGATAGTAAGAAATGATGAGCTCATACCCTGTAGCAGTCCAGGCTTAATTCCCAGATATTAAGTTACAAGGATAAAAAAAAATCAGCTAAGTGGAATGAGAAGAATTATTAAAGTCCATAAGTGCCTTAAGAATCTTGGAAAATTCAGGCAGCACTATAATTAATGCATGAGGGATTTCTTTCTCTTCTCTCTTTTCTCCCCCCTTTTCTGTCTGCCTTTTTTGAAGGATACAATTCCACTGTGGATTCACGAAGGAAGTGGAAGGTTTTACTTTGAGAGATTTGAAATATATCTATGAGTCAGAAAAGAGAAAATGTTATCAAATAGGAGTAGGTCTGTGTCTTCCTGGGGACAGGAAAGGACAGCCAGTACCTGAAGGCATTTGTGCTTTGTAAAGGGATTACAGCCAACCTGAAGGACTTCTGTAATGTGTCCAAAGAGAAAATAAATGCATGTAAATTAATAAGTGAGGAGAAAGATGGAGTTAATGGTAAATCTGACATTGATGAGATAATGAACTGCATCATTAAATTAATCTTTTAAGAAGAAAAACATGGGTGTTGGGATTCTTCCCTTGCCCCCTTCCTTCTCTTGGACTGATTTAATAGGATATCATCAGCCAGAGGGAGACTTGCTTTTCAGCCAGCTCTCACTCAGGGTGCAGTTTGTAACCAGAAATTTGTTGGCAGCCTTGGGTAATCTTATAATCCTACCCAAATGTTTAGACAGAAGTTACTGGGGAGCGGGTGGGGTACCGTTTTGACATCTAAACAAATGATGGACGCCCAGTAAGATGGAATGAACACTGAATTTTGAATCTAGGGCATGCTAGAAATCCCTGTTCTTTGGCACTATATATATATAAGCCACCCAACCTCCCTAAGCCTTATCTGTACAAACAAAGGGGTTGAACTGGGTGATCTCTAAGCTCTTTTAAAGATCCTTTGAGTTTTTTATGTCCACATGTCAGGAAAGGAAAGCACATCCAGATTTTTGTTCAAACGGTTAGTGTATTTAGACACTGTGTTAAACCCTGGGGATGCAAAAAAAGTCAAATAAATAGAAATCAGTCCTTGTTTTTGAGGAGCTCACAGATTAATGGAGGCAACATGCAAACAACTATATACAAACAAGATCTATGTAAGATAAATTGGAAATAAAGTCAAAGAGAAACCACCAAGATTTAGAAGGACTGAGGAAGGCTTCCTATGGGAAGATGGGACTTTATTAAAGCTAGAAAAAATCCAGGGAAGGTAGGAGGCAGACATGAGAGAGTTCTAGGTATAGGAAACAGACAGAGAAAATTCTTAGAGACCATGAGATCTGAAGTGATCATTTGTAAGCAGGACTCTGGTAGTCAGTAAATGTCTACATGGTCAGGACTGATGGGAGCAATGATAAAAATAAATAACCAAAATTTATACATTCTCTTTAAGTTTGCAAAACTTACATGCTACTATTTCGTGACTATAGGCCAGTCATTTAATTTCTCTGGGTCTCAGTTTTCTTGCCTGTAAAAAAGAAGGTTGAACTCAGTGACCTCTGAGCACCTCTCTACTTCATGACCTAATTCTTGTGAATCCTGAGGACTAAGCACTGATGTTATTATTATTATTCCTATTTCACAGATAATCTGGAAAGCCTTATTAAGTAGATATCTTGATTTAGCACTATATCATTACTAAAGTTGAAACTCACTGCAGAAAACACTATAATTCCTGTCAGACACAAAGACTCTTGAAATTTTTTTTTCTTGCATTTTTGGAACAGATGACATGTATTGACCAAAGAGCATTTAAGCATTTTTTTTGTCTTGGCCAATAAAGAAAAAAGAAACAAAAGGTGGAGGAGATGCATGTAATAAAAATAAAATGAGTTCTATGGCTTGGGACAACAATGAGAGATATCTGTTGGAAGGAGCAAAGAGTGGAGGAGCCCAAGAGAGTATCAAGTCTCAGTGAAAAGAATGTATATTTGATGAAGGCAGGGAAGGTAACTTGTAGAAGGCCTCAACCATACATGGACCATTGTATTTGGATGGTGTTCAGTAAAAAAAAAGCAATGAATTAATACATGGTTAATTAGGGGAAAAAGAAAAAAACTTGCTAAAATTATATAAATATATAGAGACTTTCTTTGTAGTGGAAAAGAACTGGAAATTGCAGAGATGCCTGTCAATTGGGGTACAATAACTGAACAAATTGTGATATATGATTGTGCTATAAATACTATAAGAAATGATGAACTCAGTGATCTTAGAAAACCATGGATGGACTTGAATGAAACAAGAAAGAATGAAATGAATAGACTTAAGAGAACATTGTATATACCGCAGTAGCAATATTGTTTTAAAAATAACTTTAAGCATATGTCATTTTGACTATTATAAATACCCCAATTAACTACAAATGACATCATATGAAGGAAAATGTTATCTACATCTAAAGAAAGAACTGATAAATAGAAGTTTGTATAGAATGGGATACACACACATATTTGTGCCTAATAGTAGTCATTTCTAGGATAGGAAGAGGGAATAAAAAGGAAAAATAAAGAAATTTGTATTTTTTAAATCATATATTTAAAAGGAATAGATTTGTAAATGATTTGTAGTTTCATGTGTTACTTTCTAAATTATACTGTTATACTATGTTACTCTATAAATTAAAAATAAAATTAAAAAAAAAAGAGCATTGGCTGAAATCAGAGGAGCTGGACTTACTCTCACCTCTGCTACTTTCCGTCTCTGCAGCTTTGAACAAGTTCCCCAACCTTCCTAAGCTTTAGTTTCCTCATATGTGAAATTAGGAGATTGAACTTGATGACCTTTAACATTCTTTCTAGCTCTAAAGCTATCATCATATGATTCTAGGGATCAAGTCCTAGAACTGGACATCACACATTCAAGAATGTCTAATTTGTTTTCTACCTTGTACTAAACGTTCCCATCAATAATATCATGAACTGTGAAACTGGAAATGTTATGTTGAAATTGGTTAATTTTTATATATAAAGTTTAATTAGACTGATATATACTGAATAAATAATACAGAGATATTGAATCAAAAGAAATGAGAAAATCCCCAACCCATTTCCTACCTTTATCAACATATATTCGGCCTTTCATAATTCTAGAGTCTGTGACATAAAGATTATATTTAAATCATTTAAATATGTCTTTTATAACTAAAGTGTAATATTATAGTGTCATATTATAACATGCAACATAAAATATATATCTTCAAAAATTATGCAATATTTAAAAAATAGTAAAATTGGCTATTTACTAAAGACTGGAGTCACTTTTGACAAAAACTGCTGGGAAAACTACAAAATAGTATGGCAGAAACTAGGGATAGACTCTTGTTATATACTATGCTAAGATAAGATCAAAATGGGTAAATGACTTAGGCATAAAGGATGATACCATAAGCAAATTAGGAGAACAAGGATATAATTTCTCTCTCAGACCTATAGAGAAAGGAAGAATTTATAACTAAACAAGAGATAGCATTATGAAATGTAAAATGGATAATTTTCATTACATTAAATTGAAAAGGTTTTGTACAAGCAAAACCAATGCAGCCAAGATTAGAAGGGAAGCAGAAATTTGGGAAATAATTTTTATAGCCCATGTTTCTGATAAAGGCTTAGTTCTCAAATATTTAGAAAGCAGTCAAATTTACAAGAATAGAAGTCATTCCCCAATTGATAAATTGTCAAAGCATATGAACAGTTTTCATATGAAGAAATTAAAGCCATCTATAGTCATATAAAAATTCTCTAAATCATTATTGATTAGAGAAATGCAAATCAAAACAACTCTGAATTACCACCTCATTCCTATCAGACTGATTAATATGACAGCAAAGGAGAATGATAAATGGTCAGAGAAAATATAGGGGAATTGAAACACAAAATGCATTATTGGTGGAGTTGTGAACTGATCCAACCATTGCTGAAAAGCAATTTGGAACTGTGCCCAAAGAGCTATAAAACTATGTATACTCTTTGATCCAGCAAAACCACTATTAGATTTGTATCCCAAAAAGAGCATTTTAAAAAAGGGAAAATGACCCATATGTATAAAAACATATATGGTAGCTTTTTTGTGGTGGCAAAGAATTGGAAGCTGAAGGAATGTCCATCATTGGGAGACTGGCTGAACAAACAAACAAATATGAATGTAATGAAGTACTATTGTTCTATAAAAAATGATGAGCAGGCATATTTCAGAAAAATCTGGAAAGACTTACATGAACTGATGCTGAGTGTAGTGAGCAGAACCAGGAGTACATTGTACATGTAATAGTAATATTGTATGATGATAGATTTAGCTCTTCTCTTTTTAATTTTTTTTATTGTTTTATTTTTTCTGATCATACAAGTGTATTAATTTTTAAAATAGATATTTCTTTATGAATCATGTTGGGAGAGAAAAATCAGAACAAAAGGGAAAAAAAATCACAAGAGGAAAAAAACAAAAAAGTGAGCATAGCATGTGTTGATTTACATTCAATTTCCAGAGTTCTCTTTGTAGATGCAGATGGCACTTTTTATTAGTTGTTTTATTTTTTCTGGTTATGCATGCATATTAATTTTTAAAAGATACATTTCTTTATGAATCATGTTGGGAGAGAAAAATCAGAACAAAAGGGAAGAAACATGAGGAAAAAAAACAGAAAAAAAAGAAGTGAACATAGCATGTGTTGATTTACATTCAATCTTCATAGTTCTCTTTCTGGATGCAGATGGTGTTTTCTATTCAAAGTTTATTGGGACTTCTTTAGATTACTGAACCACTGAAAAGAACCATGCCTTTTCTAGTTGATCATTGCACAGTCTTGCTGTTAATGTGTACAATATATTCCTGGTTCTACTTGTTTCACTCAGCATCAGTTCATATAAATCTTTTCAGGCTTTTCTCAAAGCAGCTTGTTCAACATTTTTTATAGAACAATAGTTTTCCATTACTTTCATGTAACATAATTTATTCATCCATTTTCCAATTGATGGATACCTACTAACTTTCCAGTTCTTTGCTACCACAAGAACAGCTGCTATATACATTTTTGTACATGCATCCTTGGGATACAGACCCACTAAGGGTACTGCTGACTGAAAAGGTAGGCAAAGTTTTATAGCCCTTTGGATGTACTTCAAATTGCTTTCCAGAATGGTTGGATAATTTTACAACTCCACCAAGAATGCATTAATGTCCCAGTTTTCCCACTTCCCCTCCAATGTTTATCATGATTTTTTCCTGTCATCTTAACCCATCAGATGACATTTTCTATCCAAAGTTTATTGGGATTTCTTTGGATCACTGAACTGATGAGAAGAACCAAGTCTTTCATAGTTGATTATCCCACAATATTGCTATTACTGTGCACAATGTATTCCTGATTCTACTTGTTTCACATAGTTCATATAAATCTTAACATTCCATTACTTTCATATACCATAATTTATTCAATCATTCCCCAATTGATGAGTGCATATTTATAGACTTAGTTCTTCTCAGCAATACAATAATGATTCAAAAATTCCAAAACACTTGTAATAGAAAATGCTATTTACATTCAAAGAAAGAATTATGGAATCTGAATGCAGATAGAAGCACATTATTTTCACTTTCCCCCCACTATCTCATGGTTTTTCTCTTTTGTTTTGATTCTTCTTTTATAACATGACTAATGTAGAAATATGTTTAACGTGATTGCACAAACATTAAGTATCAACCCTTATTAATTTATTTATAAAACAAATATGTGCAGAGAATTTTGCAGTAATACAAAGAGAAATAGGTCAGTTTGCTAGGAAGGAGCCCTTATTACTATGAAAGTCAGTATTCACTTGGAGTCTTTCAAAGATTTAAAATTTCACCAGTGTAAGTCCTCTCCCAATCAGTGAGCATAGGAAGCCACTCTATATCTTAGTATTTGATCTTAACCAGTTGCTAGGACCAACGAAAATTGATTAAATTTATGGATGACTTCTCTGAACTTAACTTTCTTCTTATCCTGCTGCTACTGGTATTTCCCACCATGGGTCATACTACCCTTACTAGTTATAGACGCTATATATCATCACTCTCAGATCCCTAACAGTGTTTTAACACAGACATTTTTCTTCCATGTTCCCATATGGACATATCATATAGCCTCAGTCCTCTCTTCCTATCTTTCCCCCTTTCCCTTTCCCTTGCCTTATTCTAGCAATATTTATCAAGTCAATATAATCTGGAAATCAGAAAGTATCAATAGTTCTAGAAAGACTGTGTCAATATATTTCTCTGTGACACTATTCATCATCCCTGTGGCTTCCTCAATGCAAATGCCTTTTTTTCCTTACCTTTATATGTTCTGCCTCCTGCTATTAGAATGGAAGCTCTCTGAAGGCAGGGATGGTCTCTCTCTTTTGTCCTTGTATCATTCCTTTTAGTCCTGTTCCTGGTATATGGTCATACTTTTTTATTCTTTTATTAGCTAGGCTGGTGCTCTTAGTTGATATACAACCATCCTTGTATTTATACTCCAAATTTTCCAGCTTGTCAAAATCTGCCATTGCTTGTGCTCTACTGGCATAAACTTCAAGAAACAGGTCATTTAAACAGGGTCATTTCTATATCACTGTGATATAGAGTCATAAGAATTTAATGGAAAGTGGGAGATAAGACAAGTAGATACATAGCTACATTATTATAAACTAAAAAACAGTGAACCATTACTGAGCTAATTGGTAATATACATCTGGAATATAATGTAAACACAAATTGATCTTGGTATGAGTATTCAAGTTAGACTACAAATGTGCCCCATCCATATGGACAACATTCTCAGGTACAGAAAGAACAGGTTTCTGTTTTCTGCCCCCTTCCTTCGGTCTGACTCCCCAGCCCCTATCCTGGGATGCTGCATTTTAGACTGGTGAAAATTTTCTATATCTAGATGTGTTTTCTGACCCACCACAATGAACTCTAAGCATTTTCCTTCCATGTTTGCAATGTGTATCTCCTTTACCCCTATCCTACTCTCACTCCTCATCTTTCTATCTCTTGCTGTAGGAATAACCAAATCAGTACTACTTTTCCTTAAAAGGAATTATTAATCAATTGTTCAGTGACTCCACTCACTATCCCTGAGACTTTGTTTACTGCTCCTTTATGGGTACTGTTTTCTTGGAGACCTTTTTTATTTTTTTTAATTTACTATGATTATTAGCATTGTACCTACCATATAGTAGTGCTTAATAAATGTTTTTTCATTTATTCATTCTTTTTAAAAACTAACATGGTTTCATTAAGAATCAGCTATGGTAAACTAACTTCATTTTCTTTTTTGACAATATAATTAAATTGGTAGACAAAGAGAATAGTGCAGATATACTTTATCTATATTTAGCAAAACTCTTAATAAAATATAATATTCTTGTGGAGAAAATAGAAAAATGTAGATTAGATGATAATATAATCAGAAGGATTCAGAACTGGTTTGATGGCCAAATCCAAAGAGTGGTTGTTAATTGCATTCCAGGGATCCATCCATATTTGGTCATATTTTTAGCAATAATTTGTAAAGGTATAGACAGAATAATCTTTCTATTTCAGATGAGACAAAGTAGGGAGGGATAACTAACACCATAGATGCTTAAGTTAGGATCCAAAAAAATCTTGACAGACTAGAACATTTTTTTTCTGAATCTAAAAAAGATAAAATCTAGTAAGCTTACATGTAAAACTTTTCACTTGGGTACAAGAAATGCATTTCAAAGAGAAACATGATGAGACAGAAGCTTGCCTAAAAAAAAGTTGGAGTTTATGTGCATGGCAAACTCAATATGAGCCATCAATAGGATATAGCTATCTACAAAGGCTAATGTGAAGTTGGGCTACCTTATAAGGCATAACTGTCAGGAATAAGGAGGTGATTGTTCCTCGGTACTTTGCCCTGTTCAGCATTAACTGGATTACTGTATTCAATTATAAATACTAGAGAACATCGAAGGAAAGATGACCAGGGTGGTGGGTGAAAGGTCTTGTTGAATGAATGTTGGTGGAAGGAATTGGATGTGTTTAATTTGGAAAAAGACTCAGAAGTAATACAGTAGTTGTTGAGTATTTGAAGGATCATCAGGCAGAAGAGATACGGAAATAATTCTTTTTGGACAGAGGTAATTGGTATAAGTTGCAAAGAGGCAAATTTAAGCTTTGATGCTAGGAAAAATGTCCTAATAATTAAAACTGTCAAAAAGTGAAATAGACTATCTGGAGAAGTAATGGACTGCCCCTTCTTGAGATCTTACTATATTTGGAAGTAGCAAAAGGTCTCTGAGATCCCTTTCACTTCTCAAATTCTCTGATCTTTTGATTTAAAATGTACCAGGACTTAATGTTTTATTTCAAGGACTCAAAGCACAGTTGCTTGCCTATAAAATGCACTGAGGGGACTCCCCATTTGGAAGATTCCTCTGACAAATCCATTTATTAAAGTCACTTGCTAATTACTGCTTTTTAAAATTTTGAGCATATTCAATACAAATGTATTTTTTTCCTTTTTTTCATAGTTTGCCATTAACAAATAATCTATTACTTAGTGGCCAACCTACTAGTGCTTACTTTATCTAGGTGAATCCTTAGAAAACAGTCTGTAGTCAGTACTGTACTTGAAGCCTTTCCAGCATGGGAGCACTTGACAGTTATCTTCATACCAACTTTGTGACATAGATACTAGACATATTATTATCCCTACCTTACAAATGAGGAAACTGAGGCTCAGAGAAAGCAAGGGACTTTCCCAGCAGCATAAATACTTAATAAGTATCTAAGGTAGTATTTGGACCTCAATCTTCTTGATTCTGTTTAACACTAAATCCACTATACCAAATTGCCTTATCATCACAGAGAATGCTCACATTGATGAGACTGATGAAGAGCTACTGAAATATTGAGAGACTATAGTCCCCAGTATTGTGTTAGATGATAAAAGGGATGAAGAGGAAGTAAATAGTATGATCATTGTCCTCAAAGAGTTTATAATCTAATTGAGGAGATAGGATTAACAAATAGATATACAAACATTAGCTGGAATGTGCCAAATAGAAGAGTAAACTATCTTAATTTGAGTTCAACTTAATGAATTTAATGAAATCTTGTTTTAAATCTGCATTACCATATAGACTAAAAGCTAGCTTCCAGGCTACTAAGAGAGGTTAATACATTTAACTAGGGGATGTCTAATGGGATACCTGAGGGAATCAATATTCAAAGTGACCTGTTGCACATGTTCATTAAGGGTTATGGAAGAAATCATATACTAATGAAATTTGCAGCTGGTGCTAAAGTGGAAAATTTTGGAAATGTTAATGAGGATGGAGACCCTCTGTGAAAATCTAAAAGAAGTTCAAAGTATGAAAAAATAGCTAATGAACTTTAGGTTGGAAAAGTGTAAGTCATTCCATCTGGAAAAATAATAATTTAAAACACAGACACATTGGAGAGACGGGGAGATAGCAGTGCCAGAAGTGAGGTAGGAGCATGAGGGGAAACCAGATGAGATAGGAGTTGGGCTATGATTAGCCAACATGGGGAAAACAGGACACAGGTCATGACTGTGTAGAAGATGCCAAACGTACAGACAAGAGTGAAAAATAATTCATTGATCTGGAAAAGTCTCCCAGCCTCAAAGGATGGAGAGCTGGAGAAAACTTCGGAGACTATCTAGTCCAATTCCCTTGCTATATAGCTGATATCTAAGCTCAGGACATTCCTCAGGTCACAGAGGAGACAATGTTCCACCCAGGTCTTCTGATTTCAAATTCTACATTTTTGCAGTTCCTCTATGCTGATTTCACAGTCAAATTAATTCTGCTGCTGAATTTCAACCTTGTTCCCAACTCATGTTAATAAAGCAAGTCAAGTTAATTTTTTACTTAGTTCAGAAAATTTAGATCAGTTCAATTAGTCTAAAATTGACTCTGATCTGTGTCTGTCATTTGAATGGCTCACTTCTGCTGAGTAACAGCTAATCAATCTTCAGTCAAAGGGCCTTCCTTTCAAAATATCTTAAATATTCTAATGATGATTTTTTTTGTTTCCTTTGGGATAATATTTTTGGCTAGAAGTTTTGTTTCATCAAATCTTAGGCACAAGTCTAGTACTCATCTCTTTGGTCTGTCTTGGGAAGACATATACCTACAAACCTATCTGACAACCTTCCTGTCAAAACTATTCAGGTCTGTCTGAATGTCTCTCTCTCCCAATTTAAAAAAAATTCTAAACTCAAATGCCAAAAAATGAATCATTTCCATAAAAAATAGAACACCAAAAGATTGTATATGAAACTTTGCTAATTTCATTCTACCTCAATCTTTTTTTTTTTCCTGAAATGACCCTTGTTCCTTCTCATACTATTAGATTAACAACTAACTGCCTCTTCCAATTGTTCACATATATTTATTATTTTAGATTCATCTTGAATTTTGTGTTTGCGTTTAAATGTTTCTACACAGCTCTGGTCTTTGAATCAGGGGTACTTGAACCTCTCCTCTTCCAGTAAAGTTAATTTTGTCCTTCATAGAATTAGATTCAACTTTTCAGGGTAAATATTCATTTTTGTTAGTCTGTATCTTTTGCCTTTTGGAATATTGTATCCCAAGATCTCCTTTTATTAAATGTATAAGGTTCCAGATTTTGTATGATCTTGATTATGATACCTGCTTGTAGTATTTTTTTTTAAAACGTAGAAACACTGGATTTTGGCTATGGTAATCCTGGGACATTTTCCTTTTGGGGTTTCTTTCATGAGGTGGGTGGTAGATTGTTTCTCTTTTCACTTTCCCCTTTGATTCTAATATAACGAGGCATTTTTCATCTGCGATTTTTTGAAAAGTAGTGTGTACACTGATTTTTTTTTCCTTTTCATGGATTTCCCTTAGTAAAACATATGCTTCTTGAGAGAAGTAGGGAATGTGGGAGTCTTTGTTCACAGTGTGTGCCTGAACTGCAAGCATGTAGTAAATGCTTAATATATGCTTATGAACAGACTGACAGACATTAAGTCAGAGTCCATTTTTTTTAGTGATTTCTTTTAACTGTCTCAAAATTTTTTATTTGCCTTCAGATATAGTCTTAGAAATTTTTACTTTGAAGTTGATTGTTACTAGTAGGAATTATTAGACAGGAAAAATTAACAAAAAACTGAAATAGTTGTCAATTAGATATCTTCTGGATATATATTTAATAAATGTTTGTTGATTGATTAAATATCTTTATGTAATAGAGATCTTGACTATGAGGCAGAAATGTTTACTTGAAAACCATGAGTACTTAGCAGCTTATAATTATAACATCTTTAAAAAAAAAAAACTACCTTTGTGATTTCAGTTATGTGGAAAGCTCCTGCTAAGGAATTTATTCTACTAAAGTACTTGGCAAGTTTTCTGCACCTAATAGTCCAAGAAGTTTTCCCAAGGTCACACTTAGAGGTAGGATTTGAACCTAAGTCTTCATGAATTGGACTGGCTCCCTGGTCCCTATGCCATGTTGCCTCTTTTGAGTAAGAGTTCATATTTGTAACATTTTGGTATCTTTGAAGAGTTTTCCTCCAAACAGCTTTGCAATGCAGACAATTAAGGTATTCCCATCTTATAGGTGAGAAAACTGAAGCTCAGACAAGTGATTTGTCCATCAAATATTTTATACATGAAAGTTAAGGACATAAAGAAGAAAGGAAGGAAGGAAGGAAAAAAGGAAAGAAGGAAGGATAGAAGAAGGGAAAAGAGGAGGGAGGAATGAAAGGAAATGGAAGGCAAAAAGCAAGCTTTTGTTTTTTTGGGGGGTTTTATTTTTATTTTTAAAGCTTTTTATTTTCAAAACATATGCATGGATAATTTTTCAACATTGACCCTTGCATAGCCTTGTGTTCCAAATTTTTCCCTTCTTCCCTCCATCCCCTCCCCTAGATAGCAAGTAATCCAATATATGTTATACACACTAAATATATGATAAATCCAATATGTGTAAACATATTTATAAAATTATCTTGCTGTACAAGAAAAATCAAAGCACAAAGGAAAGAAAATTAGTAAGAAAATAAAATGCAAGAGAACAACAAGAAAAAGAATGAGAATGCTATGTTATGATCCACATTCAGTTTCCACAGTCCTCTCTCTGTGTGTAGATGGATCTCTTCATCAGAAGATCATTGGAACTGGTCTAAATCACTTCATTGTTGAAAAGAGCCACGTCTGTCAGAACTGATCAACGTATAGTCTTGTTGTTGCCATGTATAATGATCTCCTGGTTCTTCTCATTCATGTAGGTCTCTCCAGGCCTTTCTGAAATCATCCTTTTGGTTGTTTCTTACAGAACAATAATATTCCATGACATTTATATACCATAACTTACTCAGACATTTTCCAATTAATGGGCATCCATTCAGTTTCTAGTTTCTAACCACTACAAAAAGGGCTGCCACAAACATTCTTGCACATGTGGGTCCCTTTCCCTCCTTTAAGATCTCTTTGGGATAGAGGCCCAGTAGAAACACTGCTCGGTTAAAGGGTATGGACAATTCGATAGCCCATTGGTCATAGTTCCAAATTGCTGTCCAGAATGGCTTCATCCATTCACAGTTCCACTAATAACGTATTAGTGTCCTAGTTTTCCTGCATCTCCTTCAACATTCGTCATTATCTTTTCCTGTCATCTTAGTTAATCTGAGAGGTGTGTGGTGGTATCTCAGAGTTGTCTTAATTTGCATTTCTCTGATTAAGAGTGATTTAGAGCACCTTTTCATATGATTAGAAATGGGTTCAATTTCTTTATCTGAAAATTGTCTGCTCATATCCTTTGACCATTTATCATTTGGAGAATGGTTTGAATTCTTATAAATTTGAGTCAATTCTCTCTATATTTTAGAAATGAGGCTTTTATCAGGCCCTTAAATGTGAAAATGTTTTCCCAATTTTTTGTTTCCCTTCTAATCTTGTCTACATTAGTTTTGTTTGTACAAAACCTTTTTAATTTAATATAATCAAAATTATGTATCTGGTGTTCAGTTAAGAGATCCAGTTCTTCTTTGGACCCAAATTCCTTCCTTCTCCACAGGTCTGAGAGGTAAACTATCCTATGTTCCTCTAATTTGCTTATAATATCACTTTTTATATCTAAATCATGAACCCATTTAGATCTTATCTTGGTATATGGTGTTAGGTGTGGGTCAAGCCCTAATTTCTTCCATACTATTTTCCAATTTTCCCAGCAGTTTTTGTCAAATAGTGAGTTCTTATCCCAAAAACTGGGGTCTTTGGGTTTGTCAAATACTAGATTGCTATAGTTATTGCCTATTTTGTCCTGCGATCCTAACCTATTCCACTGATTGACTACTCTATTTCTTAGCCAGTACCAAATGGTTTTAAGGACTGCTACTTTATAATAAGTTTTAGGTCCGGCACAGTAGGCCACATTCATTGGCATTTTTTTTTCATTAATTCCCTTGATATTTTGTTCTTCCAGATGAACTTTGTTATTATTTTTTTCTAGATCTGTAAAATAATTTTTTGGGAGTTTGGTTGGTATGGCACTAAATAAGTAGATTAATTTAGGCAGTATTATCATTTTAATTATATTTGCTTGGCCTACCTACGAGCACTTGATATTTTTCCAACTGATTAAGCCTGACTTTATTTGTGCGGAAAATGTTTTGTAGTTGTGTTCATATAGATCCTGACTTTCCCTTGTCATATAGATTCCCAAATATTTTATACTATTGACTATTTTGAAAGGAATTTCTTTTTTTATTCTCTTACTGCTGGATTTTGTTGGTAATATATAAAAATGCTGATGATTTATGTGGATTTATTTTGTATCCTGCAATTTTGCTAAAGTTGTGAATTGTTTCTAGTAGTTTTTTAGTTAATTCTCTAGGGTTCTATATACCATCATATCATCTGCAAAAAATGAAATTTGGTTTCCTCATTACCTACTCTAATTTCTTTCATCTCTTTTTCTTCCCTTATTGCCAAAGCTAACATTTTTAATACAATATTTAATATTTAATAGTAATGGTGATAGTGGACAGCCTTGTTTCACTCCTGATCTTATTGGGAATGGTTCTAGTTTGTCCCCATTACATATAATGCTTGCTGATGGTTTTAAATAGATGCTACTTATCATTTTAAGGGAAAGTTCATTTATTCTCATACTCTCTAATGTTTTTAATAGGAATGGGTGTTGGATTTTATCAAATGCTTTTTCTGCATCTATTGAGATAATCATATGATTTTTGTTAGTTTGGTTATTGATGTACTCAATTATGCTAATATTTTTTCTAGTATTGAACCAGCCTTGCATTCCTGGTATAAATCCTATTTGGTTATAGTGTATTATCCTGGGGATGACTTTCTGTAATCTCATTGTTAATATTTTATTTATAATTTTTGCATCAATATTTATTAGAGAAATTGGTCTATAATTTTCTTTCTCTATTTTCACCCTACCTGGTTTAGATATCAGCACCATATCTGTATCATAAAAGGAATTTGGTAGGATGCCTTCTTTCCCTATTTTTTCAAATAGTTTATATAGTATTGGAATTAATTTTTCTTTAAATGTTTGGTAGAATTCACATGTAAATCCATTTGGCCCCGGAGATTTTTTCTTAGGGAGTTGATTAATAGCTTGAAACTAAAGTACTTGGCAAGTTTTCTGCACCTAATAGTTAAGCAACTAAGATTTTTTTTTTCAACAACTACAAAAAAACTTGAAACAAGCTTTTGTTAATCAACTACTATACTTAAGGCACCACACCAAGTGCTTTACAAATATTATTCTTATTTAATCCTCACAACAACCCGAGGAAGTAGGTGCTATTTTTGTTATTATTATTATTTCTTTTTTTGTTGTTGTTGAGGAAATTGGGGTTAAGTGACTTGCCCAGGGTCACATAGCCAGGAAGTGTTAAGAGTCTGAGGTTAGATTTGAACTCGGGTCCTCTTTACTTCAGCACTGACTGGTGCTCTATCCACTGCACTCCCTATCAGCCCCATACGTGCTATTATTAACTTCATTTTACAATTGAAGGAATTAAGGCAGACAAAACTAAAGTGATTGACTTGGTATTATACAATTAATAAGTTTCTGATGCTAAATTTGAACTCAAGTCATTTTGTCTCCAGGCTAGTAATCTATCCACTGTGCCACCTAGTTATTGATTATTTCCCCTTTCTTTTAAAAAATGTTCTACTTACATGAGCTGCTTAGTAATTTAGGTAGGAAATGGATGGGATTATATCAGAAATGAAAATGATGAAAAGTGAAAGACAGCCATAAAATTACTAAAATAGAGACTCTTCTTTGCTCTTATGCCCCACTCTCACTGAAAGGTTGGGTCTGCAAAAGAAAACCCTTGGGTTTTAATGTTAAGCTGTGAGAAATTGGCTTCTACATGAGAGATATCACAAGCTGCCATGCAATGTGGTCCTATCAGTATTTATCGAGTAGTTGATATCAATTAGGTTGCAAAGAGATATTTACTGATTAAAAAAAAAGAAAAGAAAAGAAATTATAGGAATGGTCCCCACACTAGAAGTGCATATTGCCCCCTGCACATAGAGGAGAGTGGGCTCAAATTTAAAGAAAAAAAAGATAATAAGGAACATGTGCATCTGTGAAGGTCACCTAAAACTTTTCTCCCTTAAGAGTTCCCCCCAACATTACTTCTTAATGCCATGGAAACATGACTGGTACCTTCATTCTGTGACCATACATGAATCCCATGTTCACCTGGATTTTATCAAGCAGATAGTCTTGCTGGTGAACTGATTCCTTTTTGGACTCACATCATGCTACTACTGCTTCTGATGGTCTCTACCACTGAGTTACTGAGAAGTCTTTCTAAATCTTTTGAAGCTTTCAAGATCATTCCCTGGTCATTTCTCTAGAAATATTCATCTAAGATGAAGAAAAAACCAAAAGGAACAGAAGCACAATGTACTCAGTGAGAAATGGAGACTTGTGGGGGGAAAAAGGGAGCCAGCTCTCCAGCATCCAGGAGTCATCCCTGTTTTTTCCTTCACCTTGTTCCATGCAGAAATGTATAGCAAAAGATTAGGAAGGGGTATATAGATCTTTCTATATGTAAGCTCTATTCTGGCTCTAATCCTCTGGAATGAGCAGTCCTTTTAGTTCTGAAGCCAATTAAAAAGTTGTTTTTTGTTTTTGTTTTTGTTTTCTTTCCTCCACACTATAGAAAGGACACTCAAATCATCATGATAGAAACTGGTTTCCACACTTCCATGTGTTTGGATTTGCACTAGACAGAGTATGTTTGTACAGGCTTTAAGGAAAGAAACCTCATCCGCCAGTCCCTTTACTCCATACACCTACAAGATTCAGGGTTTAAACCCTACTTTCTGGATTCTATGTTCTCATCCTACCTGCTGTCTGTTACACACTTTTACTAAATGAAGCTAGCCTCATAAGACTAGTTTTAGACTATTATTACCTTCTATTCAATGGCTTCCATAACAGACAGTATTCATTCAAAGCAGTGACAATATCAGGACAACTGAATGTTCTTCATAGAATGTGCTATCTGTCCCAGTTCTGGACTACGCCACCATTCTCTTGCTAGGGACCAGAAGACTTTTCTAGCAATGAGGAAACTGGGTTTTTAGTTCTCATTCTATTTTCCTCAGCTGTGAAACCTTAGAAAAGTCACAGTTCTCTTGGCTGTGGATTCCCCATTTATAAAATCAGAATATTCATTGAAATATAGGAACACTAAGGTCCTTCTTCATTCCACAAGATTATAATTTCCTTGATATAAAAACTGACACTTATAAAGTACTTTACATCTGCATCTCAGACATGATTTTTGAGCTTACAACTCCTCTGTAGAATATGTGCTATAGCAATGATCATCCCTATTTTTCGAATGAAGAAGTTAGCACTGTCAGAGGTTGAATTGCCCATCATCCCATAGCTAGGAATATTAGATATAAGATTCCCATAGTTATCTTCCTAACTCTGAGTCCTAAATCTTATCTGGTCCAGAGGTGTGCAGATATACAGGATTAAGAAGGTGGTTTTTGTTCTTTGTCAATTCTCTCCATTTCAGCTGCTATATTCCAGATAACTTGGAGGTGGAAGGAATTTTTTTTCAGGCTTTTTGTGTGGCTAAAATATTTGTTTCTATCACATTTGAAATATTCTCCCCAAACAGAGTAACCTTGACATAGATGGTCCTGTACTCAATGGTAAACATGTTTTATTGGCAAGACTCAATAGAATAATTTACTTGGCATGACCTTCAGGGATGATAACACAGCAAATCAAGCTTCTCCTTATCACCTCTAGCCTTCTCATTGCCATTTAGAATTTACTGGAAGATAACAGAATTCTCCTTTCCTTTAGTTGTTTTTCAATGTCTTTCAATGTTTTTTCAATGTTCTTCAATGTCTTTGTATGGTAGCTGGGTGGCTCCAACCTTGTGTACTCATAGAAAAAAAATGCAAATGCAGACTCATAGAATGTTAGGGGGAATCCTTGGGGTTCATATAGTCCAATTTTGTCATTCCACACATTGAGAAACTGAGGTTTGGAGAAGTTAAGTGACTTATTCAAAAGCATGATGCTCAAGTTCACAAACATTGGTTCCAGTTTGTAATATTTCAAAGAGCTATTTTTCAAGTCTGTAATTTCCAAGATTAATGTGATCATTTTCTCTCCATTTCTGTCTTGGATATAATTAATATTTGATGTGGTTATTCTATTTAGTTTCAGTACAAGTACGTTTAGGGTTAAAGTCATTACTGCTACTAAGAAAATGAATAGCCAACAAAATTGTTTCTGATAGTGTCAGAACTAAGAATATTTCTGTGGGCTAGTACATATGAGCATATTATTTTTAAGAAGAGTTGAATATGAATGTGCTGCTAAAATAGTGGCAAGTGGTCAGTCTTTAAACTTAGAAATATTTTTATAAAAAAGGATTTAAAAAAAAAACTAATGGACTTTCAGCTCAGCAATTTAAGTCTGAGTCATGAGCTTATACTAATGTAAAGAATAACAAACAATTGATAAAGGACCAGAGTCCTGCCAAATGCTTCTTTTATCTCAGGACTAAAGATTTTTTTTTTAATTAAAGCTTTTTATTTACAAAACATGCTTGGGTAATTTTTCAACATTGACCCTTGCAAAACTTTCTGTTCCAAATTTTTCCCTCTTTTCCCCCATCCCCTCCTCTAGATGGCAGATAGTCTAATACATGTTAATTATGTTAAAATATATGATAAATCCAATATATGTATACATATTTATGCAGTTATCTTGCTGCACAAGAAAAATCAGATCTTGAAAGAAAAAGAAAAAAAACCTGAGAAGGAAAACAAAATGAAAGCAATTATTAACAGAAAGCATGAAAATGTTATGTTGCGGTCCACACTCAGATCTCACATTCAGATCCCTCTCTCTGGGTGTAGATGGCTTTCTTCATCACTGAACAATTGGAACTGGTTTGAATCATCCCATTGTTGAAGAGAACCATGTCCATCAGAATTGATCATTGTATAGTCTTCTTGTTGCCATGTACAGTGATCTGATTCTGCTCATTTCATTTAGTATCAGTTCTTGCAAAGGACCAAAGATTTCATCCAATGATGATTATAAGTTTGAGGAAGGGGATATCATGCTAAAAATAAATCTGTTCATGATTAAGGAGAATAAAACACATCTGTAGACATTTTCAGATAATCAGAGCTTCCATTGATCAGTTATGCAGATTAACATGGTCATTTGGAGATCAAACTGGATCTAATTCAGTCTTGGAGTGGATTTTCAGCTGGAAAGTTAAGGAATCTCGTTCTAGAATTTTCTAGTCAATGAGGGAGAGTGCTGTAATGGGGAGGAAAAAGGCAAAGATGCCATGGACAAAAGTTGACAAGTGATTACACATGAGATTGTGGAGAGTATGGGAGAGTGAGGGGTCAAGGAAGATTACAGATTTGTGAAACTGTATTTTGGAAAGGAATGTGGTAGCTCAACAAAAATGGGGAAGTTTGGGGGTGAGATCAGATTAAGAGACAAGGAACATAAAGCAAACCAATATTAAAATTCTGAAGCAAAACAATCTGGAATCAGCCATACTGATTCAATCAATCAATACTGCTTCCATAGAAGTCCAATTGCAATGTAGTTGAGGCACTACTCAAATTGTGGAGGTAAGTTTGGGGTTCCCAAAACCTATGTAAATGGAACATGAACTTTGGCACTTCTTAAGCAGGAAAGGCTTTAAGACTGATCTCAGCAACAGACTGAATGGACTTCTAAGATTTGGGAATGTTAAGGATCAGAAAACTAAAATTGACCTCAAGTCAGTGGCGAATGTTTATCTGTTTTTTTTTTCACCCATGGTAAACCATGAAATAAAACAAAATAAAAAATGATCTTCATTTCTATGTAATGCCCAGTTCAGTAAGAACTTGTACCTTGCCTGTTGATATACAATTAGTATATGCCACAGACAGAATGTGAATGAAGTCAGGTCTCCATACTTTGAAGACTGGTCCTCTATCTATCATGATATTGAATATATCAATGAGTTCAGGGTGGAGGTATTATATTTTCTAGAGAACTGAAGAAAAATTTCTCAAGGTATGTGGAATATATTGAATGATTGGGGGAAGAGGAGGAGAGAACCACAGAACGAAAAGTCCTCTTGCCAAAAAAAAGGTGATCAAGATGCTCTAAAATACTATTGATCTAGTCTATAAAATCCTTTAGAATGATTTGCATTTATTGAGAGAATACTTATAAATATGAAAATAAAAAGACCTAATTAATAATAAATATTAATTAATAATATTATGTAGTAGATTACATCTTCAAAGTAAAAAAATGATACGAAGACACAGAATACAATCAATTTATATTTATTATTTATTTTTTAAGCATTTGATTTGGTGGAAGAAAACATCAAAGCATCAAAATCTTTCTTCTAAAAAGTTGCTTTCTTTTATAAATGTCAAGGCCACTTATGATCCTTTGATTAGATATGATAGAAAGAACTTTGTTCATTGAGCCATCAAGCTGGATCTAGCTCAGGGATGGAAGGAGGACCTTGAGAAGACAAGACCTTCCACTTCCCAGATATATCCAGACCATGGTAACCTTCACATATATCATCTTCCTCCATTCTCTTCACCAGGACTATTTGGACTTTGCCCCTGGGTTCCAAAGCTCTGATTAGTGAGTTTTTAATTTTGTTTAGAGCTGCCATCATGAAGCTTTTGCACATGACACTACTCTTCCTTTCCAAATCCACTTTATAAGTTATCTTTCTCCATGAGAATGAATAGAAGCTCCTTGAAAACAAGAGTTATCTTTTTTTTTTTTTAACTTGTGTAAGTATCTTCAGTGTACACATGTGGAGGCATCTAGGTATTAGAGATCAGAGATCACTGGGCTTGGAGTTAAGAAAATTTTAGTTCAAAGTGAGTCTCAGGTACTTACTAGCTGCATGACCCTGGTTAACAATTACCTCATTCAAAAGAGCAAGTTGTAAAGTACTTGCTATAATATCTGGCATATGGTGGATGCTTGATAAGTGCTTCCTTCCTTATACATAATGGGAACTTAATACATGTTTAATCATTCATTTCTCCAGATGTTCATGTTTCTAGAAAATATTATTCTGATGGCATTAATCCCTGGAATACCAGAGTCTCCTAAATGAGATTCTAAAACACTTGAAGTTCTTTGGCCTAATAAATACACACAGGAAAAAAAAAAACAGGTAGATGAATGTCTATTGTCCAGATGATGGCATGCAAATAGATATCCTATAGAGCTTGTCTATCTATCTATCTATCTATCTAGATAAATACATCTGTATATATATGTATACCTATATATATATATATTTGTGTATGTGTTATATATGTATATGTAATACAGGCACATATATATATAGGTATAAAAATATGCCTATGTGTATATACATATATATAGCTATGTATACATAAACATCTACATATATAAACATATTATATATATAAATATGATTTAAACTTCAGATAGGCCATGAATTTGGATAATAATGATGATAGTAATAATGTTATTCAATTTTATATAAAAAAGGAAGACAGAAGAAAGGATTATATTTGTAAAATTTTATATATTGTTTTTTCAAAAACTCCAAACTATTCTTTGAAGCAAAAAATCTATTTTTCAAACCTTGATATTCTCCTGGTGATGCCATGTGGCTGAGTCATAGAACATTACAATCTTCAAAGTATCACAATTGTAAGTAACCTAGAGGGCAATGAAGAAACATATGGTAGCTATAAATAAACCAAAGCATATTACCAATAACTCCTTAAGTATAAGATGTTGTATAAAAGATATTATCCCAAGACAGATGATCTGAAAATGAAGTAGGCTGGCCCAGTAGCAAGAATGAGGCGTAACAGATGGTCATCCTTAGTGCTACACTGGTAGCAAGATGATGCTAAAATACCTAGAAAAAGGCCTCCAGCTTATGGGGTAGATGGTCCATGGTAGATCCTCTTATTTATGGGAGGACATGATTTGCTTTGAATGAATTAGCTTTGAGGCTAGGATGGATTATAATCTCTTATAGAAAGACATACTAGCAATAAAGAGATCCCTGATACAGGACTAAAGAGGGGAAAGTTCTGCTCTATTCAGTCCCGGTCATACCATTTTCTGCAACGGTATTCAATTCTAGTAATAACATTCCAAGAAAGATACCCATCGGCTGAAGAGCAACTAAAATAACTTAACCGGGATGGTAAAGAGACTTGTATTTATGCCTTTAAAGATAGTAGAATATTCTAGGAATATTTTTCTAGGGCAAAAAAAAGACAAAGACTGGTTATGGAAGATCCAGGAAAACTAAATTAGAACCAATAAGTGAAAATTACAAAGAAGTAAATTTAGCTTTGCTTTAAAGGAAAATATCATGATAATGAAAGCTATCTAAAAGGGAAATGGGCTGCCTTGGAGAAATATTGGGTTCCAATTGGCCACTTATTGGGAAGGATGAAGAAGAAATGCTTTTCTGGGGGGTAGGTACTAGATAAGAGCACTACTTAATTCTCTTCCAATAGGGAGGTTCTAGGAATCTGAAGTCTTGGCATCTAGCTTCCCTGTGTAATAATTGTCCAATCATACTACAATTCATGATCTGTGTTCTCCTTTCCCTATGTCTGTTCATATTATTTCCTATTAATCCTATTAATTGCATGCTTTCTTGGAATCTTCTTCATACTTCTTTTAAGAATGAACCAAGTGCTATAAGGTCTATAAAACTTCCTCTGACCCTTCCCAATGGTAAATGACCTTAGAGGCAAGAAGCAGGTAGAGGTAGCAAACAGAGTGTTGGGCTTAAAGTCAAGATCTGAGTTCAAATCTTTCTTTAGTCACTTACTAGCTGGGTGAGTCATTTGATATATCTATGACAATGATCCAATTAGAGAATTGGATTCCTTGATGTTTTCTAAAGTTCTTTCTTGATACAAATTTGTAATATCATGGTCTTTTCCTTCACACAAAACTCTGGTAAGTACTTTGTACTTCTCTTTTTCACTTTTTCTGTTGTATTTGTCACAGTGTAACCTCTCCTTCCTTAACAACAGCTATTTGTGATCATATTTTAACTCATTTAATAAATTGAAATTCCTTGAGGAGAGGAGGAACTGAACCTTCTTTATCTTTATATCTCTCAATATAAATTAGTTTATATATAAGCTTACATATAAGAAACAATAATTTTCATAAAACAGCATATAGAAGTCATAAGAAATAGAGAGTGAAAGGGAATGGGATGATGTTGACCCCAAGTAATTCTCCTTATCACTGAATGAGGAGGGCAGGTTTGAGCAAATAAGCCATTTTTTCTGAGGCTGGCACACTTCACAGAACCCATCTTAATTCAAAGAATTGCCATATTTCCTGAATTTTTTTCTTGGCTAAATGATCTAATGTTTTCTTGGCAGTCTACATCAATGATGCTATTGATTGGTTGATTTCTTGGTAAAGGACCATAATGAAGACTTGGTGAATAATCCTACTGTACCTGCTCTCACCTTGGACCTTTACCTGGTTTCTTCTCCACAGCTATTTTGTACTAATTCCTAGGTGTGACTCAGAAAATGCTTGTTCAACTGTCCTTTTCAGTGTGATCCTGTGTAAATTCAGCAGTAGACAGAAATAGCACTTCCAGGCGGGGACAAAATTGAGAGGTGAGTGAATAAGATAAACTGGCAAACTTTGTGGAGCTAAGTAACTTCATTCAGAAACACACACACAAAAATGGATGCACAAAATAGCAAACCAAAGCTGTATTATACCTAAAAAAAACTGAATCAGAAAGAAAATAAACTGTTATTTGTATGCTCACAACACTGAATATCTTTTCAAAAGGGGACTATATAATAACCAGTTATTTCCATGTCTCATTGAGGGGCCAGTCACAGTGCTTTATTTGAGTACAACAAAATCTGTACAACAAATAATTTTGCCCAGTAGATTCCTTGGCTGTCCACAGTGCTTCCTCTGTAACCTATAATAGGATTTCTTGGTTAAAAAAAAAAGGGATTGATTGAAGGTTATTTGTATTTCAGGTAGAGAAAAAAAGATAGTTGGGTGAGCTATTTGTAGCTTTTTCTTTTATTATTCTGTAGCAAAATAAATGTTTTTTCATATCATTATTTTTAGCATCTTAGATATTCTTATTGTTCCCATTGATGGGGGGAAACAAAGGGCCTCAATTCTCCAAACAGTTTCAATACATCAAAATATTTAAAAGCAAATGGAAGGGGCAGCTAGGTGGTGCAGTGGATAGAGCGCCAGCCCTGAAGTCAGGAGGACCTGAATTCAAATCTAGTCTCAGATATTTAACATTCCCTAGCTGTGTGACCCTGGGCAAGTCACTTAACCCCAATTGCCTCAGCAACAAAAAGCAAAAACAAAAAAAAAGCAAATGGAAGGATAAAAGAGTGAGAGTAGTACATGAGTAGTAATCCTACACTGCTTTCAAATGGAGAGGGCCCCTCTCCCTATGGGCCATAAGAAAAAGGTTCAAGGCACTATGTTGTTTAGCACCCATTTATAACCTCAGCTTTCATGATCCCATCTCTTTGTTTCTTTTGACCAGTCAGCCAGACAATAGGTTAGTTCAAAATAAAAGATATTTGATAAGCCTTAAAGACTTATTATGTTCTCATTGTTGGGGATTTAAAAAAAGGGGGGGGGAGGGAACTCACAACTGAATGAGGAAGACAACATGCAAAAGACAATGAACAAATAAGCAAATAACATAAAAAAAATTTATCCATATATGTTCTCACATAGTGGGAAAGTATATAAATGGAAAGAACACATGTTGGCCAGGAAACATCCATTAAGAGGCACATACTAGGAAGCTAGGGGCTATTAGAGGGTCCAGTGATCAAGAAAATTCATCTTCCTGAGTCCAAATCTAGTCTCAGACATGTACTAACTGTGTGACCTTGGGCAAGTCACTTAACTGCCTCAGTTTCCTCATCTGCAAAATGAACTGGAGAAGGAAATAGCAAATTATTCTAATATTTTTGCTAAAAAAAAAAAAAAACCCAAATGGGGTCACAAAGAGTCAACCAAGACTGAAACAACAGCAAACCAAGAAGCCATGTGGTCACAAATTCAACATGGCAACTATGGCCTCAGAGTCTTGCTAATGTCCTATGGTGATATTAACAGCTTTTCTGAGCCCTCTGTGAGGCTTTTAGCTTTTCAAGGTAATTTTCTGGCCCTGGGATGCCATCCAGTAAGTTGTCACTCCCTGAGAAAGATGGAGGAGTTAGTATCTCCTTTAATCTTTAGGTGAGCCACTATCTCTAGCTTGAGGAAAGCTTAGAAAAGTCAGTAGGAATATACTCAAGCTTAGATTACCTTTGTTAACTTGCCTATTTCTGTGTCTGATGCTAATTCACAATCTATGGACCAAGACAACTATCTAAATTCCTAAAACCCTAAATCAAATAAAATAAACTCTATTTTATCCCCCTGGGGGTCCTATGCCCCCCAAACTCATTGCAATGCCTTTATTCTCTTCCCTCCTCCCCAAAGAAAAGAAAAACTATTCAAGATCTATGTGGAGATTGGGCAACAAAGCCTGCTTTGCTACCAAGGGTTTATTTTTTCCCCTAACTAATTGACATCTAAATGAAATCGAACAAGACCAAAAGCTAAGGGAAGAAATCAGAGACTAAGTGAAGAAGCCAAAGACATCTTAGGACATGTCTGATATCTCTCTGGTCTAGATTTGCCTTTCAGGTTTCAAAGCACTTTTCGTTCATTAATAGTGACCAGATTGGAGCTGGGCTACAGCTTTATATTTTATCTTGATTCCCAGGTAAATGTGATTTACTCAAAGACCTTTAAAATGTAAGAACTAGAAAAGAACCTTAGTGCTTCTTCTAGTCCAGACCCCCTATTTGTAGATTGGGAATTACAATGGTATGCCCAAGATCGTGCCATGAAAATCTTCTTTTAGGCTCAGTTTTCTCAAGTATAAAGTTTTCGAGGAAAAATAGAACCTTCCCTGCTTGCTTATCACACAGTGGTATGAGGATCAAATGAGATAATGAGAGGATGTTGCAAAAGGGAAAGAATTACACTAATGTAAGATATTAATGTTAGGTAAGAGTAATATTTCTAATTTTCGCTTAGGTAATTTACTCAAATTTAAGTTTTAAAATAATCTCACATCAAAGTTGTATTTTTTCTTAATTAAAAAGCATTTAAAATCAAATCATAAAGAACACTAACAATCTTGAACTGATTAAATGGAAAGTTGTAAGGAGACTTGGACCTAAATGATTACAATACAGAAATACAAAATGCCATTGAAAAACTGCTACCCAAATGCACAGTTTAATTATTTAAAACAATGATTTTTTAAATTTTTATTGATGCCTTTTGTTTATATGCCACCGTTTTACAATGCCCCATACCCTTCCCTTTAAACCCTCTCTAGTAAAAAAGAAAAACAGTTCAGCAAAACCAACCATTTTAGAGACCACCAGGGACAGTGCATCCAAAATTCTATTCCCCAAGTTACCAAGTTCTCTACCAAGAAGAATGAAAAGTAAAACAATGTGATTTTTTTTCCAATGGTAAAAAGTTCAATTAACAAAATACAAAAATGTGGCTCTACAGTAAGATGTAGTGAATATTTAATGGCTGTAAACATTCTTTTTTTTTTTTTTTTTAATGCACACTCAACACCAAATGATGGGGCCTCATAATATTGGAATTTTGCATTCATCAGGCTGTTGGCTTTGGGAGTTCCTGGTAACATATATTTAAAGCTGGAAAGGGTCTTAAAGGCCATTTAGTCCAGCTCTCTCCTTTTACAGATGAAGAAACTGAAAGGTCCAGAGTAAGAGGCCTTATCCAAGTTTTTCTCCAAGATCACATATTTGTAAAATTTGGGGGGTTGGGATTTAAACCCATGCACTTTGACTTCAGAGGAATTACCCAAGTGAGCTTATCCAAGGTAAAAAAATATCAAAGGACAGGTTTGAGGTCTGATTCTAAAGTTCTTGACCTCCAAAATTTTTTCCACTATCTTATGCAAATATATGTTAAATAATTATGAGAATTCTGGTATATATCCATTGGAGGATATCAACATAATCCTTTATGGGTGATCTATGATTCAACTTGCCATTTTCAAACAAAAAGCTGCTTTATTTAAGCTTTCAAATGAAATTACTTTTGATAATTCAAAAGAATTTTAATTACATGTGGAGGACAAGTCTTAAAGATGTATAATTGCATTAAATGAAGTCCGAAAGTCACAGATTCTCCTGTTATGATAGTCACATTGCAATGCTGATATGAAGTTTATAAGATTTTGTGTTGAACAGAGAACTCTTTAGGCAAATGGGATATAACTCAAGTAAATATAATAATACCAGGATTAATTTACCAAGTTCAAGAGTTTCCCAAGGCTTTCCTTTCTTTGCTGCCATCCTCTAAGATAGGTAACACCCTGATCACTGAAAGCCTATTTATCTTACATTATTTGGCTCCTTCTTGAGTAAGTACATTAGCACACTTATGTAAATGTTTATTTTCAATAAAAACACTGTCATATTTAATATAAACAGGGGTCACATTGTGGATTAGTTTGAAAATACTCAGGGTATAAATCTCCTTGGATGCCCCCTGGCTAGCCTGTTTTATCTCACAAAGAAAATTCTCTTCTAATTAATATTTTTAAAAACTCTGTCTTTGGGATTTAGGGGGAAGTTTGACTGACTGTGTTAAATGGGCAGGAAGGCCTAAAAACAACTAGGTAATAAGTAGAGAAGTGGGGTGGGGCAGAGGAATTGTGTAATTTAGGCTTGAAATGTCCTTAATTAAAACTAAGACTAAATTGATGGATTTTCTACTCTACAAACTTCACAGAAAAGACTGTATCTTTCCAAATTTTATATTATCCTGCTTCTCCAGAGAATTGAGGCCTAATGTTCTTAATGGCTTGTTTCCTACAGGGCAAGGTCACTGACAGATTTTCTCAATGAATTTAAAATAATTTTTTTTTTTTTTTGCAATGGAGCTAGGATTGCAACCAAGAATCACCTACCCAGCAAAACTGAATATAATCCTTCAGAAGAAAAGGTGATCATATAATAACACAGAGGATTTTCAAGCATTGGTGATGAAAATACCAGAGCTGACTGGAAAATCTGATTTTCAGATATAAGACTCTAGAGAAACATAAGGAGGTAATCAGGAAAGTGATATCTTAAGGGACTTAATAAAGTTTAACTGTTTACATTCCTACATGGGAGAATGATACTTAAAACTCATTAGAATGTTCTAATTATTAAGGCAATTAAAAGGAGGGGCACGGGTGTGAGTTGAATAAGAAAGGACAATATCTTTGTTCAAAAGATGATGAAATTAAAAGGTGAGAGAGGAATGTACTGGAAGAAAGAGAAAGGGAGAAGCGGAAGAGTGCAAATTATCTGCCATAAAAAAAGAGGCAAAGAAAAGCTTTTACAATGGAGGGGAAGAGGAGGAGAAGGGGAGAAGCAAACCTTACTCTCATCAGAATTGGCTCAAATAGGAAATAACACATATACTCAATAGGGGTATAGAAATCTATCTTACCCTGCAGGAAAATAGGAAGGGAATGGGATATGAAAAGGAGAGGAGGATGATAAAAGAGAGGGCATATTGGGGGAGGAACTGGTCAAAACACTTTTGAGGACAAACAGGGTGAAAGGAATGAGAGAATAAGTAAATATAATTAGCAATAGTAATTGTAAAAAAATTTTTTTTGAAGCAAGTTTTTCTGATTGAATATTATTGTTCTAAGGGAAATGATGAGGAAGATGCTCTCAGGAAAAAACAAAAAAACAAACAAACCTGAAAAGTCCTCCATGAACAAAGTGAAATATACTATATAAAAAGTAATAGCAATGTTCTGGGATGACCAGCTGTAAATGATTTTGTTATTCTCAGTAATATAATCATCCACAACTATTCTGAAGGACTTAATGATGAAAAATCCTATCCATACCCAGAGAAGGAACTGATTGTGTCTGAATACAGATTGAAGCAGTCTCTGTTTCTCTATATCTCTCTTTATTTTTCACTTAATTTTTCTTGATGGTTTTTATTTTCTTTAATGTGGGAGAGCTATGTTGTTTTTTTTTTTTTTTCCACAACTTGACTTTTATGGAAATGTTTTGCATGATTTCACATGTGGTTTCTTAATTGTGGGTGGGGATAAGGAAGAGAACGTAGAACTCAAAAATCTCAAAAATGTAAAAAAAATGTTCATTAAATCTATAATAAATTGAAATGTACATCAAAATATAAAAAAATGTTTTGAATGTAACTGGGGAAGATATTAAATAAATAAATACATTTAAGATGTTTCTTTCTTTGTGGATGTCTCATCCTCATTATATATAGATGAAAGATTCTATCTACAAAATTAAATTAATAAAATGTACAGAAGCAGTGTTCAAATTCATTATGTAAGGTATAAAATTATCAGGTAATTGCAACATTTCTCCTCTCCCCCCAATGCCTTTTGGCTTGTTTATTTGTTTGTTTTTTGATAATTGTCTTATCTATTGCACTTAGTCTCTGAGAACATACATGTGCTTGTCTATAAACAAGAGGGCCCATGTGGATAAATATTAGTATCATAGAAAATGTGACTAAAATCGATTGAGAATATTTATTTTTATTTCCTACCTGTCTGTTCCTCTAGAGCATCATCCTTCATTGTGTATACCCCAAGGTGATGTCCCAGGCTCTTGTGTCTTTTCTGTCTACATCTTTCTCATCAGCAATGAGGGGTTCCATTATCACCTCTATATAAATGACTTCTTCCAAATCTTCCAAATATTCAGTGCTACTCTCTTCTCCTCTGTAGGCCCATATCACCAAGTGTTTGTTCTACATTAATAATGCCTTTCACAGTCTCTTTCAGTTTACATTTCCAGATTCTTCACATGCTTGATGTGATAGCTAAACTTGTTTGCTTGCTGCTCTTTACAATAATATTTAATCTCTCATCTCTTCATATCTTTGTACAGAATAGTGTCCAAATTCACTTTGATGAGTTATGTTCTGTATCAGTGGAAGAAATACCCAACTTAATGAAAATGAATATCCCTTTGAAGATATTTATGTTCTATGTGCATTACGATTCATTTGATCCTCACAATAATTATATGTGAGGTAGTATATGTGCTATACCCCATTTCACTGATGAGGAAAATAAGAATTAGAAAGGTTGAGTAATTTGTCTGTGGTTACACAGCTAGTGAATACCATAGTCTAGATATAGATGTGTGCCATTCCTGACTCTTTCTCATTCCATTTCTCTTTCTCCCACAGTAACACGCAGTAAGTAATAATACAAGTAGTATCATTACCTTAAGGATTCTACCATCCTGAACTGTCTTAGAAAAGGGCTTGAAAGGTGTTTTGAAAGACAGGATTACTGCTGATCTTACAATAGAGTCATTTTTGCTCACTTTTTAGCTAATTTTTGTATCCAAGACCTCAAGAAGTTTGTAGCATAGCCTAGTAGATAATTCTCTAGGAAGACCCTGAGCTAGCAAAGTTACACAAGGAAAATCATGTAGGAACACAAATCTCACCATAAGAGATCCATTCTCTTTATCTGCTTCCTTTCAATATAAATAGTTTTGTATCTTCAATATTATGGGTGAATAAAGTACTTTATATAGATAGATAGATAGATAGATAGATGGATAGATAGATAGATAGCATCTCAGCATATATATATATATCATAAAAGCAAATATATATATATGTATATATAGCATAAAAGCATATATATATATATATATGTATCAGCCAATCCTCACATGAATCCTGTGTGGTAGATGCTATTGTTATCCCTATTTTATAGATGAAGAAACTGAGTCTGAGAGGTTGATCAGGGTGTCATGGCTTGAAAGTATTTGAGGTAGAATCTGAACTCAGTTCCAAGGGCCATTCTCAATCCTTTGTCTAGGCGCCTGATTAAATGCCATGTCCAGCAGCAGTGGCAGATTCAAAGCCAGGTTCCCAGCCTACAAATCCAAAGGACTGCCTCTTTTTGTGCATGATCAGTGGAGATACAGTATTTTTTTCAAAAACTTGGGGTCCCTTATCCTGATTTTGGTGGTTCTTTTAGAATAATGATTAACATTTATATTTGTGATTTTGAATAAGGCTGTATTTTTAGTAAATAGGATGAGTAAGTATGAAATGTTCCAGCTCTTTTTCTTATCTGTTCCTAGGAGAAAACCCAACTGATCAGACCACAAAGCCATAAACTAAATACCACCCATGTTTCCGATGGTAGTTTCCTAATCAAGGTCAAGTGCTCAGAAACACAATAAAACTTCTAATGATTTAGCCTAAGAAACTCACACTTTAAAAGATGACTGTAACTATTCCTTTTTTTCATGGTCTCTCTCCTCACAACCATCAGTTCTTCACAAACATCCAGATCTTTGTTTCAACAGCCATTGTTCTACATGGAAATCTGCAGTGTGATCAGAACCTTTAAGGGAGGTGTGATGAAAAAGTTTTAGGCAAAGATACTTAGATTCTTCTTCCTGATAACTCAGTTTATTCAAACATTTAGCATGAGATAGATTATCAAAATTGAGTTGCTGTGTCTACACAGGAAAAATCAACTGAACATCATGAAAATTAATGTCCCTGACTTACATTGTACATGTATAGTCTATGTCAGATTGTTTGCTGTCTTGGGAAGCAGGGAGGAAAGGGAAAGAGGGAAAAAGAAATTTGGAATTCAAAATTTTACAAATATGAGTATGGAAAACCATTTTTATATGTAATTGGAAAAATAACATACTATTAAAATAAAATTTAAAAAATAAAATGTAAATAGGAAATATATAACAAAAGGTAAATTAAAAATACAGTAAAACATAAAAAAAGAGTAAAATTATGTTCCTAGCTGCTACAGTTTGCAGATAAAACAACAAAATGGAAAGGTTGATACACATAGAGATTGAAATCCTGAGTTCAAGGGCCCCGATCTGCCATTAATTAAAATGTATGATCCTGGTTGAGTCATGCAAACTTTTCTGTTTCTTCATATGTCACATGAGAGGGAGGTGGATCAGATTATCTTTAAAGTCATTTTAACTCTGACTCGGTGATTAATTCAGTATGCTTTGCTGAATTCTTGGCAATATTACATTTTCCTTTTTATTTATTTATTTATTTTTTGTCTGAGTAATAACATGGAAGGGCATCAGGCATATTATTATAAATCCAAGGGAAAAAAATAATCTTGATGTGAATTCTTGCTCTTGTGCCTGACTTTTAATTAATTTTCCCCCTTGTAATTTTCAGTGAGTTTTAATTACCAAGCAACATATCTTCATCCTCTAAGATGTTAATGAGAGAAAGCATAGCCTTATGGTTACCATGCCTGCCTTCTATTGCAGACGGTGCATTCAGTATTGTGGGGGTGGTAGCATTTCTCTCCGTGTCTTTTATTCTCCCTGTGTCAAGTGGATCACTACATTTTCAACACTTACAGTAATTATCTTTATCATTCCAAAGTACATTTAATGAAAATATTTAAACAATTCCTTATGTTGAAGAAAAGAAACACTCAACAAATTAAGTCTGATTTCATAGAGGTCTCACAAAGAAGTGGAGAACTAGCTGCTTCATTGCTCTTTGACTTGCTTTGGTTTTTACCAGGATGCTCATGGCATTTTATATTGCAAGAAAGGAAAAAGAAAGGAGATTGATGATGTAATTAAGTGGGGAGTGGGGGGGGTCAGAAGTCTTGGATTCAAATTCCAACTTAACCTCTGTGATGTTAGGCAAATTATTTTACTTCACTGCGTTTCAGTATCTCTTTCTGAGAAAATGAAGGGATTGGATTGGATGAACTCTAAATCCCTTCTAGTTCTTAATTTATAATCTTATAGTCCTAATACCTGTAAGTTCCTATGTGGGATAATAAACTGCTTTCTTTTCTTCCAGAAAAATTGGGTTTTATTTTGTTATAATCATGTGACCTAAAGTTTAAAATGTGGCAAGACAGGTCACTTGATCATTGTGTTTTTCTCTCTTGGCTTGGCAATTTAAATATTTAATACATTATATTTATATATATATATATGAAAAACCTATGTATATGAAATGTAAACATAAATATAAATTAATATAGGAATATATTATATATTGCATATAATATATAAATATAAAATATTTAATAGACTAAGCTTGGGAAGCTATAGGCAAAATTGGGAAGTATATGAAGTCTCTCTGGTCCTTCTTTTCATCTCTCTCTTTCATTGCATTTTCTTATTTTTTTGTGACACAATTGGGGTCAAGTCTCTGAGGCCAGACTTGAATTCAGGTCCTCCTTCCTGACTGCAAGGCCAATGCTCTATCTACTGTGCTCATGTGCTTTTCAATCACCTGGCCTTTCTGTTCCTCAGATACCACATACCAACTTATATCTCTGTCCTTCTGCACAAGTCTTCAATCATTGAATAATTGATTAACTGGTTAATTAATTAATAAATTAATGCATTTCTTCCTCACCTCTGCTTCTTAGAATACCTGATTTGGGAGGGGGGGGGCTATACTCCATTACTTTTGAGGTTGCTTCCAGCTCTAAATGTCTAAAATTCTGTTAAAACTAATTTTTAATGACCTTCCTAACCTGCCACAGAATGGCTTATTTATTTTGTATATATGTACCTATGAATATGCAAGATAAGCTCCTTGAGAGCATGAACTGTTCTATTTTGTCTTTATTTCTGTAATGCCTGGCACATGAGAAGTACTTAATAAATGCTTGCTGATTCATTGATCAATTCCCATTTCTCAAGTGAAAGATGTCATTCTCTACTCTTTTTATTTTGTCAAAACCTGGTCTCAGGCAAAAATCTGAACTTTTTTATACTAAATGATTGATAAAAGCTTACATTTTTATCCCTCCTCAGAAGTAATTGCATTTTAATAAAGATCATTATCTAATACAGGAGGAACAAATTCTAATTGTAGCATTTTAGCTATCAGTCAAGAGGTGGGAGGCGGGCAGGACTCATTTTAGGACATAAGAGCCTTTCCTGTGTTTCCGACATTTTAAGCTTAAGGTTATAATGAATTACAGGGAGTAGGTTGGCAATAATACAAATACTCTCTATCATTGGAAAACTTTGTCTAGATTATGGTCTAGTGTATGTTTTTTTGGACATAGATGCTGTAAAATAATGAGTCTATCTAAAGGAGTTGATGTTCTTCTTGTTCACCAATTTGTTTCAAATAACAAATAATAGTTAAGCTCAAACTGCTGTCCCAAGCATCATACTAGTTATAAAGACAAGATGTAAAGACAAAATGTAAAAGATCATATAAAGACAAAAATAAAGCATTTCTAGTTTTCAAGAAGCTTTTTTTTTCCTGAGTGAAATAAACAGATGTAGAGATAAGTAAGCACAAAATATAAAAAATAATTTCATGGCAAAGAGAAGCATGAATATCTATGGTGGGAGTAGGGACAGAGATCAGGAAAGGTCTTCTTTAGGAGCAAACATTTTAGCTAAGAGTAGAAGGGAGATAGGGATCCAGGATAGGTGTGTGAGAGAGGGCAGGGAGAGTGGAAAAGTCTGTGCAAAGTTATAGAGGCAAGAAATGGAGCTAGGTGGAAGAAGAAGAGCAAGTTGGCCATAGAATACAAAAAGGGCAGTAGTAGGAAATCAGTCTGGAAAGATACACTGGATCTAAATTGTAAAGACACAGGAGTTTGCATTTTATCCTGTAAATGATAGGGAACTCCTGAAACTTGAATTGTGGAGTGACTATGAATAGAGAAAAGAAAAAATGAATCCATCTTGCAATAAACTATTACTGAGTGCTTGCTAACTTAGAGAGTACTTGCTAATGATTTTCTGAGTACAGTAGAATCTGAGAAACGGTTTTCGATCACATAGTATGTCTTCATAGCCATAGATATCCCCTAACTTGTAGAGAAAATTCAGTCCTGCTGTGTTTACTGTTTGATATTATTCACTGGGTGGAGAAAAGCAAAGTTCCTTCTTAAGAATTTTTCTCTATTAAGGTCTCTCCCATATGAAGATCTTTTATGATTCATTGATAGATGTTTGTTCAGTGTCTCTCTTATTATCAATATAAAATAAGGTATAAATGGAAAGATGTTATCACTCCAAGCATATCTCTCCAAGTGTATAAAATGCAAATGACAGAAGAATTTTAAAATTTATGTCAAATAACAACTCAAAAATGAAATAGAACTTATTTTAACAAAAAATTGACCATATATTGTGTGTAATTTCTCAATCAGCTGCTTAAACAAGTTGATAGTTTTACTATAAAGATAAAATAAATAAAAATAGTAAAGATCAACATGTTTGAATCAAATTTTTCTCATTTAATTATGTTGTTTTTTCCAATTAAATGTCAAAATAGTTTTCAACATTCACTTTTATAAGATTTTAAGTTTCAAATTGTCTTTTCTCTTTCACTTTCTCCACTCCTTCCTCTCCAATTCAGCAAGAAAGTTGATTTAAAAGGAAAAAACATGAGAAATAAAAAAACAAAAAAAATGGAAATAGTATGCTTATATTTGCATTCAGTCTCCATAATTCTTTCTTTAGATGTGGAGAGTACTTTCCATCACAAATCTTTTTTAATTGTTTTGGATCATTGTATTGCTAAGAAAAATTATCATAGTTGATTATCACATAATGTTGCTGAACAACAAATTATTTTGTCCAGGAATGGCAGTGATGCCCCCATTCTTAGATTCTCACATGGCTTATATTTTGCATAAAGAAGTAAAAATATAATGAAGAAAACAAAGATGGGGAGACTTGATCTCTCTCTCTCTCACACACACACACACATAAAGTCTGCTGAAAATAATACAATTTTGAAGACACTGAGGAATTGCTACACAAGAAAAATCAGATCAAAAAGTTTAAAAAATGAGAAAAAATAAATGCAAGCAAACAACAACAAAAAGAGTGAAAATGCTTTGTTGTGAACCACACTCAGTTCCCACAGTCTTCTCTCTGGGTGCAGATAGCTCTCTTCATCACAAGACCATTGGAACTGGTCTAAATCATCTCATTGTTGAAGAGAGCCACACCCATAAGAATTGATCATGGTATACTCTTATTGCTGCCATTGTACAATGATTTAGTCCTGCTCATTTCACTCAGCATCAGTTTATGTAAGTCTCTCCAGGCCTCTATAAAATCATCCTGCTGATCATTTATTATAGAACAATAATATTCCATAACATTCATATACCATAATTTATTCAGCCATTCTACAACTACAACTGAGTATCCACTCAGTTTCCAGTTCCTTGCCACTACAAAAAGGGCTGCCACAAACATTTTTGCACATGTGGGTCCCTTTCCCTCCTTTAAGATCTCTTTGGGATATAGGCCCAGTAGAAACACTGCTGGATCAAAGGGTCTACACAATTTTATAGCCTTTTGAGCAAAGTTCCAAATTGTTCTTCAGGATGGTTGAATCAGTTCATAACTCCATCAACAATGTATTAAATGTCCCAGTTTTCCCACATCCCTCCAAGATTCATCATTATCTTTTCCTGACATCTTAGATAATCTGAGAGGTATGTCCTGGTACCTCAGAGTTGTCTTAATTTGCATTCTCTGATCAATAGTGATTTAGAGCATCTTTACATATGACTAGAAATGGTTTCAATTTCTTCATTTGAAAATTGCCTGTTCATATCCTTTGACTAATTATCAATTGTAGAATGGCTTGAATTCATATAAATTTGAGTCAATTCTATATATATATTGTAAAAATGAGGTCTTTATCAGAACCCTCGAATGTAAATTTTTTCCCAATTTATTGTTTCCCTCCTAATTTTGTCTGCATTAATTTTATTTGTACAAAAAATTTAAAACTTAATATAAACAAAATTATCCATTTTGTATTCAATAATGAATTCTTATAAATTTGAGGCATGAATATTAACTCTTATGGACTTGAGAACATCATTAACTTTTTGAATTTCAGTCATTGGAATGTCAAAAATGAAACTAATAATGTACTCATTACCTTCTTATACAGTTGATGAGAGAAAATTGCTTTATACAGCTTAAAATACTATAGAAATTTGAACTTTTATTAATGAGCTATGTGTGATACTTGGACTATTAAAAGTGCTAATATTATCTTAGGTTGTACTAACAGTCCCAACTGTATTGTTAATTGCTAAGATAACATGAAGAATTTTGGGTCCATAGGAACAATTTCTGCATTTTAATGAATATATTATGTACTATGGGGCTTAGAAGAATCATCAGTTACTTGAGGCAATTTTGGCTGGTTACAGTAGGAATAGAT
>JAJPUD010004538.1:40454-59512 GCA_023553655.1 Myrmecobius fasciatus
CCCCCACCCCCCACCCCTAGATGACAGGTAATCTAATACATGCTAAATAGGATAAATTATATGACAAATACAATACATGTATACATATCTATACAGTTATCTTACTGCACAAGAAACATCAGATCTAGAAAGAGAAGAAGAAAAAAACAACCTAAGAAGGAAAACAAAATGCATGGAAATATTCACAGAAAGCATTAAAATGCTGTGTTGTGGTTCACACTCAGTTCCCGCAGGCCTCTCCCTGGATGTATATGACTTCATCGCTGAACACCGGGTTTGAATCACATCATTGTTGAAGAGAATCATGTCCATCAAAATTGATCATTGTATAGTCTTGTTGCCGTGTATAATGATCTCCTGGTTCTGCTGATTTCACTCAGCATCAGTTCATGCAAGTCTCTCCAGTCCTCTCTGAAATCCTCCTATTGGTCATTTCTTACTGAGCAAAGTTTTAAAGGATAGAAAAAATGTTTTGGGAAAAAAGGAAAGGTGAGAAGATAGATGTATATTGAAACACATTGTAACACATAACACTCAAAAGTAAAGGACAGGATATAATATTTATATCCATGTAGCTATTTTGTCTTCTAAAGTCATTTCTGTAAACTAAAGAATGAGATTAATAAAACATAACATTGTCCAACATTATCTCTTATCCATTCCTGAAAAAGAAATTTTCTTTGAAAATTTTGAGTCTGTGATTGACTTTCTTGGATTTCATGCTTACTAGATGTTCTGCTAAATATTTGCAATTTTTGTCTTAGATTTCAATAACATACATGCTCATATATACATATAAAAATAATTGTGAAGAGGTCAATGTAGTTCATCAATAAGCATTTATCAAGCACCTATTATATTCCAGGCACTTTGTTAAGTGTTGGAGACATAAAGAAAGGCAAAAGATAGACTCTACTCTTGAGGATTTAGTCTAATGGAGGAGACAATATGCAAGCAGCTGTGTATAAACTGTACACAGGATAAATTAGAGATTATCAACATTGGAAGACACTAGAATTAAGATGGACCTGGAAAAGTAGAACATGCAATTTTAGTAAGGATTTAAAGGAAGTAAGGAAGTGGAGATGAGAAAGGAGAGCATTCCACGCATGAGGAGAAGCGTGAAATTGCCTGTTCAAGAAACAGCAAGAAGGTTAAAAGAGGAAAAGTAGTTTGGAAAGGTGGAGAGGTTCAGGTTATGAAGGGCTTTGAGCAGAGAATTTAATGTTTTTATCTTAGAAGTAATGGGGTGATAAGGGCAACTAAGTGGTGCCATGGTGCATAGAGACCTGAGACTGGAGTCAGGAAGACTCATCCTTCATGAGCTCAAGTCTTGTCTCAGATATTTAGAACTATGCGACCCTGGGCAAGTCACTTAACTCTGCCTCAGTTTCTACATCTGTAAAATGAGCTGGAGAAGGAAATGGCAAAACACTCCAGTATCCTTGCCAAGAAACCCTAAATGGGGTCATGAAGAGTCAGATACAACTGAAATGAGCAAACAACAATAAAATAGGGGGATAGTGAAATCTTTTTAGTAGAAAAAGACATGGTCAGTCTGTACTTTAGGAAGATAACTTTGCAGCTGAGAGAAATATGTACTAAATTACTAATGATTACAGTAATTATTTTCATAGCCAGGTTGGAGGATGTATGAGTTTAGATAGCTAATAGGAACTCACTAGGAATGTCTGAAGGTAGAAGTTAACCATTGCTAAGAACCAAATAAGTTCAGAAATATGGGATCAAATCTATCTATCTATCTATCTATCTATCTATCTATCTATCTATCTATCTATCTATATCTGTCTATATATATACAGACACACACACATATATATAACATGTATATGTGTAATATATATATGTATATGTGATAGAGAGAGAGGAGAGAGAGAGAGATGTAAGCTATAATTGTGTCAAACTGATTAGAGTATAGGAACTCTTTCAAAGATGGATTATCCAGTTTGAGGCAAAAGAAATATAGGGTGACCAGATAAATCATGGGTGGGTACATGAGGGTTGTTAGTTACAAGCTGGACTATAATCACTCAATTATTGGATGCCCCAGATGATTTTTTTTAATTAGACTAATTTGATTTCAATATTCAAATAGAAAAAAGGATCTAAGCATCAATGTTGTTTCTGTTCTCTGGGCTAGGGCATAAAATGATAGGAACATTGAGGTCAACATTGAGGTCTATCCTTAAAGCAATTTGTCTAAGATGAGATCTTATAAGTGACAGAGACAAGAACAGAATCTAAGTTTCCTGGCTCCTAGTTTATTCTAATTTGCACTAAATATGCTCTCTCTGGAATACCAGCATCCTTTCAGGATGCACAAGAGGATACATCAGGCTGAGTGAACAATCCAGATTACTCACTAGGAAATTTTTGGAAAGTATTCTATCTATATTAGATGTGGGCATATCCTCACAAAATGTCCTCACTAACAATATTTTTCAATAAGATCATTAATGCTTCATCACCATAATACCATAATGTCATGAAACTTTTGTAAATGTCTTGACATTAATGACCTTTTTCCTATGGAACCAGCTGACTTTTGCAATGTAGCTTCACCTAATGTTTTATAATTGATAGTTTTATCCAAACTATCAATAATGTTGGGTGGTGCACACCTTTGCAAATTGACCTGAATTTGTAATTTAATGCCTGGTATTTTATAGAATAGGAAGCACTGTATAGAGCCACAACCTTTCATTAGAATCAAAGAATTTTAGAAGCCTCATTTTTATAGAGGCCCAAAGAGCCTAGAAAGAATTCTTTTAGGAGTCAGAAGTTTGATTAAAAGCAGTCACATTAACCCGAGCATTTTCTGTGTGAAGGTCTATTTCCAGAATTTAGTTACACTATTTTGTTAATAAAACTATTCTAGTTTGGTCTGTGTTGTTCTCTTGCTTTGACCTTTTCTTCCAAGTTTGTACAAGTTGACATGGGAGGTCACATTGGGACATGTAAACTATAACTGCATCAAGCTGCTTAGAGTATAAGAACTTTTTCAAAGGTGGATTATCCAGTTTGAGGCAAAGGGAATGTAAAAGCTTTGCTTGGCTTAAGCTAACAAGTGTCCTGTTGTTTTGCTTTGGAGAGAAAAATTTAGACTGAGAGACTGGATTTAAGATTGAGGGTTTATCTATTCAATGACACAGCATTGGAATGAATCATGCATGTCACTTAGAATCAAATGTTTGTTAGTATCTACAACATAAAAAAGTGTCTAGAAACCTTATGACTAAAAGAACTGTTCTCATACATCTTTTCAAAATGGTTTTATTTGTGAGATCTGTCTTCTTGCATAAAATCTACACATTTCTCTCTGATAGTTTCTTGACCAAAAACATTATGAAAGAGTATTCTCTCCCTCTTTAAATGCAATTAAGAATGTAGTCTTTTGGGGCAGTTGGCAGTGGACAGTTGTATTTCTAGAACTTAGCACAGTGTTTTGTACAAAATAAATGGTTTTTTTTGGACTGAATGTAGTCATTGACAACCCATGAACGGAACTTCCTAGGGCTTTGTAAGTTTGGAGAAGTAACTGATCTCATTATTATTTTAATTACACAGGGCTGCATATAGCAAATGTGTATAATGGAGCCTCAGAATAAATGATTAATGAAGGATAAAACTGAGAGCTAAGAGCCTGGGAATCCCCACAATTGAGCAATGTACTAAAATGTCCCAAAGTGCTTAGGATGCTGCAATTAAGTTATTAATAATTAGGTTATTATTGCCCAACATAACCTCTTGAGGGGCTTTCTCTTAAGTAGCTATGACAATTAAGAACTCATAGACTGAGTCACTGAAGACACATTAATTCTAGCTCTTTATCTCCTCACATGCATGATACAGTGGAAAGGACATAAACTCTGGAGAAACAGAATCAAAGACTTTGAAATGTAAGAGACCTTGCTAGTCTAAGCCATATTCAAAAGGAATCTATTCTATTACACATGCCATACATAATCATCCAGCCCCTACTTGAAGATGTCCAATCTGGAAGAAATTATATTCTCTACAAGCACCCATTTCACTTTTGAATAGATTGAGAGGTTAGGTAGTTTCTCCTGAAAGTAAGCCTAAATTTGTTTCTTTGATGTTTTGATCTTTTGGTCCTACATCTATTCTCTGAGAGATACAATACAAGTCAAAATAATATTAATCTCTAATGTTGACTTCAGTGAAAAGAAATTTCTTTTCTGGGTGTTGAAGAGCTATGGTACCTACAAGAACAATTGCCAACTATATATCCATAGGGGTTGCTTCCCAGGATGACTTGATGGCTGTGCTCATCAGGCTGGAAGCTCTGCTGTTCCCATAGCTTTTGGGTTCAGGGTCTTGAACTATTTCCATTGGGATATGAGGGTAGGTAGTAATCCAGGCAGTGGTTTGACTGGTCTGACACACGTTATTTCCTCTTTCTTCCTCAGAATATTTTGCTGTTTCAGATGGCTTGCTGACCTGAGGGTCTCAATTGATTGGCAATTGATGAGGGTGGTTGATCCCTTCTCCACCAAAGTTGATTCTCCCTCTGTGAGGAATGGGCTAGCTAAAGACAGTCTTATCAAGGTCCATGTTTTCTGACAAGCCATGACTTGAACTCATCAGCCTGCTGGTATTATCTTCTCTGAAAAGGTTACAATGGCAGAAAATTCCTGCCAGTCAGTTCCAACTGAGTAGCCCAGGAACTTTGTAATCCCTTGAAGTGGTCATTTGCCCAAAGTCAAACTTTCAGCATGATTATTTGGTTTCCTAGCCTCAGGAAGGAAAGAAACAATAACAACATTGGAAGGGGTTGATGTCTGGATTCAGGATTTCTTGGGTCTCATGTGTCTACTGTAATGTGCAAGGGCTTCCATAGCTATAGGGAGAAAGAGAAGATAAATTCTTCTATTCATATGAAGTCCTAGAGTAAAAGTCCTAGAGACTTCTGTGGAAGTCTCACATTTATGAGACAAAAGAGTGGAGGAAATGACCTCTACCTCTAGAATCTCCTGAGCAGACAGCTCTTTCTGGCTCACAAACCAACATTTTTTTGACTTATGCCCATCCATTTGCTACAATCCCAGGGACCAAGAGAGGATTTCTGTGACATCCTAAAGCACCAAGTCCTTCAGTAGTGAGCACTAGGTTGGGGTGCAAGTACAGTGTTTCTACTATGATTTATCAATCAGACTGATATCACCTTGGAAAGCTTTATTACAGGTTGGGCACAAGTAGTCCATATAAACATTTGTAGTGGAGATGTCTCTAAATATGTTCACCTCATGTTTCTTTTGAGCTATTGAAATTGTTTTATTTGTAGAACACAGAGTATTCTTTAATAAGCACACTCCATGCTGGACAGTTCTGTGCCAGTGTGTCCCCTATCTCACAGTAAATTCCAAAATTTTTCCAAGAAACCTTAAGAGTATCCTTATGAAAAGACAATGGAAATATTAGAAGGGATGTGGGAAAATTGGGGCACTAATGCATTGTTGGTGGAGTTGTGAAATGATCTAACCATTCTGGAGAGCATTTTGGAACTATGCACAAAGGGGTTATCAAACTGTGCTTACTCTTTGGTCCAGAAGTGTTTCCACTGGTCTTATATCCCAAAGAGATCTTAAAGGAGGGAAAGGGACCCACATGTGCAAAAATGTTTGTGGCAACCCTTTTTTGTAGTGGCAAATAATTGTAAGATAAGTAGATGCCCATCAATTGGGGAATGACTGTTATAGAATTCAAAGTTATATTCAAGTTATAGAATTCAAAAGTCATAGAATATTATTTGTTCTATAAAAATGACAAACAAGCTGATTTTTAAAAGACCCAGAAAGATTTACACGAACTGATGTGAAACAAGCAGAACCACATTGTACATAGTAACATCAAGATTGTGTGATGATCAACTGTAAAAGACTTGATTCTTCTCAGTGGTTCAGTGATCCAAAACAATCCCAATAAACTGGATGGAAAATGCCATCTGTATCCAGAGAGAGAACTATTGACACTGAATATAAATCAACTCATACTATGTTTTTTTTTCTTTTTCTTCTGTTTTTTTCTCAAGGTTTTTCCCTTTTGTTCTGATTTTTCTCTCTTACATGATCCATAAGGAAATATTTTTTTAAATGAATGCATATAGGGCAGCTAGCTGGTGTAGTGGATAGAGAACCAGTTCTGAAGTGAGGAGGACCTGAGTTCAAATTTGGCCTCAGACATTAACATTTCCTGGCTGTGTGACCCTGGGCAAGTCACTTAACTCCAATTGCCTCAGCAAAATAAAATAAAATAAAATAAAATGAATGCATATGTGTAACCAGCAAAAATAAATAAACAAAAAGAGTGTCCTTGTATTGCTTTTTTATGACCTCCATATGAGTACTTGCCTTGTATGAGTTCTCCATGAAATATTCTCTTAGATAAATTCTCATGCTATTTGAACATGGCAGAAATCCATAGCAGTTGTGTTCTCTGAGGTAGAGTTTGAATGCTTGACAGCTTAGGTGAAGAAAGCACCTCGATATCTAGTATCTTCTCTTGCCAAGTGGTCTTCAGAATCTTCCTAAGATGATTCAAATGGAAGTAATTTAGTTTCCTGGCATGTGGCTTGGTTTCAGAGACATACAACAATGAGGTTAGCAATGCCTCTGTAGACCTTCAGTTTGATTGGCAGTCCCACACTTTCCTTTGGAGCCTTCCAAACACTGAGCTAGCTCTAGCAACACATGTCCCAGTCTTATCATCTATGCGTACATCACTGTAAAGGATACAGCTAAGATAAATTTATTGCTAAGATAAGTGAACTTATCCATAATAATAACAATTTTTTCATTTTTTGTAATCAATAGTTCCATGTATGAATGGCACAGTGCTGGTTGTTGAAGAATTTATATTTTCTTGGTATTAAGTGTCAGGCCAAAATTAGCATAGATGCCAGAGAATCAATCCATAATTTGTAGCATTTCAGCTTCAGAGGCTGCATTGCATGTACAATTAAAAGTCACACACCAGTTCTCCCTTTAATTTAGCTTTGACTTGAAGTGTTTTCAACTGAAATTTACCATCAGTGCAGTAGCTGATCTTGATAACTTTTTTTATCTTTGTTGAAGCATCTAAGAACATCACTGAAAACAACATGCTGAAAAGCATCGGAGCAAGCACATGATCCTATTTCACTCCATTGGTGATTGGGAAAGTAGAATGATATCTCCATTATTCAAAACCTATGCAAACATGTCATTTTGGAACTGGTCTATGAGACTGCTGAAATTATCCAAATCTGCAACCAATTTTGTCCATCATCTTCCACAAGTTCTCTGATTGACAGTAACAAAGACTTTGGTCAGATTGACAAACTTTATTAAAACCAGTACTAGACACTTGGCTACATGAGAGGAGCCTAAGGTATTCCAAAGCTCTTCCTCAGTTGGAGGTTCAGCTAGAGAGGTATTGACTTCACCCTTGATGATGGTCTGTTGAGAATGTTATGGAAGTGTTCAGCCCATCTCTCCAAGATCAAGTCCTTATCATTGATCAGTGTGGCTCTATCAGTACTGAGTATCTGACATGTACCATATGTTTTGGTCCCTAAATAGCCTTCAGGACATAATAAAAGCAATTTGGATTGCTGCTATCAATCTAAAAACTGAACTTCACTTGTCTTCTTACTGATAGAAGAATCCTGTACCTCTTTAACCTTCACTTGCACTTTACTTTTGATAAAGTTAAACACTGCCTTCTGGAAACACTATCCTGTTGTAAACCCTGTGGAGTTCTCACTTTTCATTTATAAATTTCTGAATTTCCCCTTCATTTTCATCAAACCAATCTTGATATTTGTAAGTATTCTGGCCCAAATGAGAAAATATGGTGCTGTACACCAAATCTCTGAAAGCTGTTCACTCCTTTTCTGCTCCACTGTTGCCAACCATGTGTGGACTTAGCTTTCTCCCCAAGTTAGCAACAAACTGTTCACACTTAGAGAAGCCCCCTAATCTGTTGACATGAAGAATTCTGATAGTTGTCTTGCCTTGAGGCTGCTGCTTTAATTGAATGCAAATGGTTAGCTTAAAGAGAATGTCTATGATCAGTACAATACTCTGCCACATATTGCCTTTATCACTCTCACAAAATCTGTGAGAGTTATCTGTCTGTCTCTTCTCCTTATAATGACATAGTCTATTGAGCACCAATGTTTACTATGAGGATGCATCCACAAAGTTTTATTCTTAGCCCTCCAAAGTGCTTGCTTCTTTCACCTTCAAAGATCATTTGAATAAATTGTTCACATCTGGCTGTTCCTCTAGGGAAGTCTTCATATACTTGGAGTAGACACTTTCCTAACTCACTGATGGATTTAAGGTTCCTCAGTTACCCTTAATCTGGTTTAGTCCATCTATTGAAGTAGTGTGACTGCTGTGCATGCTGTTGCTTCTTGGAGACATAGGTGAGAACTGGGTGGCAGGTAGATACCAAAGTTAAAAAGCATCCCTGAAAAGCACTTAGCAGCCCTCACACCAGTGATACTCATCTTCTTTGAACATCTGTATACTTCACACGCTTAGCTGTGTAAACTAAGTCACTTACCCCTGTTTGACTCAGTTTCCTCATCTGTGAAAATGAGCTAGAGAAGGAAATGACAAACATGTTACTTTTATTTTTATATTGCAAGATAGAGGGGTATGGGAGAAAAAGGATATTTGAGCCACAGGATTTCCAAATATATTGATAAATGAACTAAGATAGAAAGATACCATGCTTAAATTTTCACACGTTTGTCATTGGAAATAGAACTTGGAGACTTTTGCATTATTTTCAAATGAAATACTTCAAATACCTTTCCCTTTTGTCTTTGGAATTGGTTTTTAAAGTCTTTTTTTGTCTTCTTTCCAAATGAAACATCCTAGATATATTCAAAACCTTCAGTCTCCATGACAGGGACTAATTTCCAAAGTTCAAAAAGTAATACGAAAATTCTTGGAAGCTTTTGCAATGTAGAAAATGATATAAGCTACTTAGCAAGCCCAACCTGACAGCATCATTTTTCCAAAGCAAAAAGATTCTTGGGAACTTGGCAAAAATCCGTTTATACTTCAGAAGATATCTCAGATTTTTCCTTAAATTAGCTTCCTTCTAAAAAGAAAAAAGACTATTCCATCATTAAAGCTAGTTGCTTTGAGGCCTTTGACTAAGTAGCAGTCAGCAAGGATGGAGGATAGGAAATGAGATATGTGCTGGGAGGACTGTGGAAGAGACCGGTGAGCAAGTGGAGGAAATGATTGCTTCAGGTATTTCCTTTCCATTTCTCTTTGGTCACTTTCCATCCTGTCCTAGACTAATCCTAGACTTATGTCCAGGGTATGGAGGGAGGGCCTCAGTCATTAAGGATATTTGCAGAAAAAGGAGGAAAGGGAAAGGAGGAGAGGAGAATAGTGAGGAGGGAATGGTACTTCCTGCTGTCATGCAGCTGAGGAAGCAATTGGAATAAAAGAAACAGATGAAGAATTATACAAGGGCAATTTCCCAGAGTATGGTCTGGCAGGCAAAATCTCTTACGATCAATAACTACATTTCTTGTGATTGCTGGATTCTAAATGATTATTTGCTGAGAAAATTTCTCAGGATTCTATTTAGCTTTTATAGTGTGACTATGATACATAGCAAATATATCATGTCATAGACATTGATGGTTTTCCAAAACCTTAGAGAAGAGGGGAGTGTTTTGTGAAGAAGGGATGGATGGTAATTTCAATTTCCAGCAGTTTGGAATACCACCATGCTCTAAAGATTGAAAGATATAAGGGGATATGGCTAGCATGATCGAAAAGAAGCTCAATGCTTCATATTCATTCTTTGGATAAGACTATACAAACATATCATCATGTTTCCAGAAACAAAGAGTAAGATTGATAAATACTTTAAAATCCCCTTTTTATGCCAAGATGTAGTTTCAGGACCAATAGATTTGGGATGACTTTATGATTTTTTGGGGGGGAAAGTGTGTTAAGATTTTCCTACTGCTTTGCTTTATTAACTGTTCCAATATTGCCTAAATACTTTGATTTTAAAATGTACCCTGACTTCAACTATGTAAGCTCATCCCAAATCTACTACTGCAACTTGGAAAAATAATAGTTCTTAGATGTACAACTCCCAAATTGGGAAAGGTAATCAATCAATCAAAAGTATATTAAGCACATCTATATATAGAGTACAGTGCTAGGTACTGGAGATACAAATGGAAGGAATAAAACAATTCCCATTTGCAATAGACTTACAATCTAACAGAGGAGACAAGGATATATATATATATATATATATATATATATATATATATGTAAATACAGAATAAATATAAAGAGAATAAATACAAAGTTAAATACAAGATATTTTGGGAGAGGAGGAGGAAATAACAAATGGAAAATCAGGAAAAGTTTCATATGGAAAATGGTACTGAAACTGCATCTTGAAACAAGAGGATTCTATTAAGTGTTTGTACAGCCTTGTGGTTATATTGATTAATTAAAAGACCAATGTTGGCCTTGGAAAACAAATGATAAAAATAGATAAACTTGATTTAAAAAGAAAAAAGAAAAGCATATTATACAATATCAAAAAAAGAAAATATCAACCAATGAAGAAATAAAAGAAATTACTAGTCATTATTAAATTAATTATGACAATAAAACTGACCATCTAAATGAAATAGATGACTATATATGTATATATATATATATACACACACATGTATATATACAAGTTGCAAATGAATTCTCTAAGAAAAAAAATACCTAGATTCAGATTGACTTACAAGTAAATTCTATCAAATATTTAAAGAACAATTAAATCTATTATAAATACTATGTGGAGAAGGGGGAGAAAAAAAAGGTATTTTATCAAGTTCTCTCTATGAAATAGCTATGATCCTAAAACCTAAACCATAGAGAGTTAAAACAGAGAAAGAAAACCATAAACCAATATCTGTAATGATTATTGATAGAACATTTTTTTAAATATTACAAAGGAGATTATAGTAACATATCACAAAGAATATACAATACAATCAGGCTGGATTTGTAATGGAAATGTAAGGTTGTTTCAACATTAGGAAAACAATACAAATAATGAAACATATTAATAAGAACAACAAAAACCATATACTTATATAAATTCAGAAAAAAAAATTTAAACAAGATACAATACACATCCTTGTTTAAAAAAATAATAGAAAATTTAGTAGCAAATGCATCTTTCATTAATATGATAAATAGTATCTAAGTCAAAATAAAAGCCAGTATTATTTGTAATAGAGATAGACCAAGGCCTTTCCAAAAAATTCAGGGTAAAACTAGGATATTCATTATTATCATTACCATTCAGTATAGCACTAAAAATGCTAGCTATAGAAATAAGATAAGAAAAAGAAATTGTAAGAAAAAGTTAGGCACAGAGACAATAAAATTGTCACTTTTTGTTGATAAGATCATGGTTTCTTTAGAGAACTCCAGAAACAAAACCTAACTGAAATTATCACTTGACAAATTCCCCAAAATTGCAGAATAAAAAAATACACTTCAAATCATCAGCATTTCTATATATACGAATAGATTCTTACAGTAAGAGATAGAAAGAGAAAATGCATTTTAAATAACTATGGACAGTATAAAAGACTTGGATCTCTACCTGTCAAGACACACATAGAAACAATATGAACATAGCTATAAGATGCTCTTTATATAAATACAGATTTTAAAAATTGTAGAACTATTAATTGCTCATGGATAGTCCAAGCTAATATAATAAAAAAATATTACTGGGGAGAATTTTGTGAAGATGGTGGAGTAAGAGAGCAAATTTTAAGCTCTTATAATTTCTCCTAGAAATAGAACCAATTTGCACCTTAGGCCAGTGAAAAATCAAGAAGCCTTGAGACAGAACAGAGGTTCCTTTTAGTAGGATCTTAGAAGATCTGAAGAAAGATCTCACGCCAAGATTAACCCATGTGAAGTGCAAACATCTCCAGACTAGCTCTGGGGAAACACCAAGTGGGGGCCCCTAGGGCTATCTGGATGTGGCTGGAGCTTCAGAAGGAACCACAGAAATTGAGGAGTTGAGGATCTGAGTCCAGGAAGACTGAGGGACCCTAAGCTAATTAGGAATGCCAGTCCCAGCTGTGCTGATGAGAAGCAGCCCTTGGTGAGAAGGACCCAGCACCTGGTGAGTACAGAGATAGGGGGGCAGGGATGCTGCTGGCTGTGGGAACTTGCAGGAGGGTGGAGCTCTTGTTTTGAGGTTCCAGGTCAATGGGGAGAGCTCAAGTGAAGCTAGAGATGCCATCTCCCAACTCATGATTAGAAAAACTTACACTAATATTTTTCATTAAAAAAAAAATGAACTGGCAAAGAAGAAAGAACCCAACCATAGAAACTTACTATGGGAATAGAGAAGACTTCATCTTAACAGGAGGACACCGAAGTATAAAGAGTTTCTTCTACCCCAAAGAGTAACATTAAGTGGCTCCCTTCTCAGAGAGAATTTATATAAGAATTTGAAAAAAAAATTAAATCAAATGAGAGACATTGAGGAAAAACTAAAAAAGGTGTGTGAGGGGGGAAAGCCATCCAAGAAAAATAAGATTATGAAAAAAAGTTAAATAACTAGAAAAAGAGATAAAGTGAAGTTATAAGAGACCAAGAAATAACAAAACAGAATATAAGGAATGAAAAAAATAGAGCAGTGTAATTAATACAAAAAATTTGGAAAATAGAGCAAGAAGAGAAAAATATAAGAATTATAGGACTACCTGAAATCTGTGATCAAAAAAAAAATCTTGACACAATAATGCAAAAATAATCTAAGAAAATTGTCCTGGACTGACAGAACTGGAGGGGAAAGTAGAAATAGAAAAAATCCATAAATCACCATCTCAAAGAGATTTTTTTGTAGAAAACATCAAAATATTATTGCCAAATTTCAAAACCACCACATCAAAGAGAAAATTTTGCAAGAAACAAGATAAAAATTAAAATATGCTGCAGCTATGGTTAGAAATATACAGGACTTATCAACAGCCACAATAAAAGACCACAGGTCCATAATCAAGTATTTTGCAATCAAAATAATTAGACCTGAAGCCAAAAATATTGTATCCAGCAAAAATTTCCATAATATTGAACAAAAACAAGGACATTTAGCAAACATAGATTTTAAGGACTTTCTTTTAACCAAACTCAAGTGCAATAGAAAATATAAGAACCAGTATCAGGGATCAATTTCAAGGAACTTAATATGGACAAATTATTATTTTTTAACATGGAAATGCATATCATATGCTTAAAATTGACATCAGCAATTGGGTAGTTCAAAAGAAAGATTGGGGCAGAGTTGAATATGACCTGATTCTTAAAAAGCAAAACTGCCAACGAAAAGGTAAAAATAGTAATTATGTTATACAAATAAGGAAAAAAGGAAGAATAGACACAGAGGCATAAAAGAGGGGGAAAGAAAGTACGCAGTACTGAAAATCTATTCACATTAATAAGCAACATTACATATATATATTTTTTTGCTTTTTGCTGAGGCAATTGGAGGTAAGTGACTTGCCCAGGGTCACAACGGCTAGGAAGTGTTAAGTGTCTGAGACCAGATTTGAACTCAGGTCCTCCTGACTTCAGGGCTGGTGCTCTATCCACTGCACCACCTAGCTGCCCCAACATTACATATATATTATAAAGGCTATATAGCACCTTTTAAAATCTATTAAGAATAAGTGGGGGGGGAGATGAATGGAGGGTGAAGCAAGGGGTATGGGTAGAAGGCAAGGGAGGGATCCACGAGTAAGAGGAGATTAAGTAATTGCAAGGCAATTTATGGAGCAGAATTAAAACATAATTAAATCTCTTATTAACAGATAGGAAAGAAGAGATATACACAAACATTACAAGGATCAGGAGTAGAATTTATTAGAAAAAAAAACAGCTAGTAATCACTGATCTTAGATAAAGTCAAGCTTAATGATTCAATCAAGAAAGAAATCTACATTATATGTCAGTCACAATAATCTTGTTTTAGATGCATGTTTATATATAGGTAAAGTATGCATATATGTATGTGTATGTCTGAGTATATGTAGATACGTGTGCATGTGTGCATCTGTGTACATAGATATATGTATATGTATGTAGGTCTGTGGGGGGTATGAATGCATATGTGTGTGAGTGTGTGTATACATATATACATGTATACATGTGTAAGTATGTATATGTCTATATTCGTATATCTGTGCTTAACTATAGACTGCTTGGGGGGTAGGGGGGATGAAAGGGGAAAAATAAAGAATAAAGTAAAAAATGTAGCAGGAGGGAACAAAAGTACATCTTACAAGGAAGCAAAGAATAGATGGATACCCATGAATATATTAACAACTTGGTAAAAAGAGACATAAAAACTCACTGGAAGGAAAAAACTCCTTAAAAATTCGAGTTGGTCAAGTAGAATTTGAGCAAAGATGATTTCATGAGACATAAAGAAACAATAAAACAAAGACAAAAGATGGAAAATCAGAAAAAAAAAACATGAAATATGTCATTGGGAAAAAATGACTTGGAAAATAAATCAAGGAGAAATTTAAGAATTATTTTGCTACCTGAAAATCATGATTTTTAAAAAAAGGAAATATAGAAGTTCATAGTTGAAAAAAACAATTAAATACAAAGTATACTGAAGCAAATGAGCACAGTAATCTAATGCTAATAATTCCAAAGTTCTCAGTATAGAGGCAAGTACTCCAATAAAAGCTATTGGGAAAAGTGGAAAACATTCTGGGAAAAAATTATATCTAGATCAATATTTCGAGCTACACATCAGAATAAATTCCAAATGGGTACACAATTTACACATAAAGGATGCAAGAGCAAGAGGAGCCAGAGAGAAATTACTTCTTGAATCTATGATAAGGGAAGACCAACCAAGAGGACCATAGAAGGTGAAATAGACGATTTGGATTACATAAAATTAGAAAAGGTTTTGCACTAATAATTAGAGAAATGAAAATGAAAATAACTGAGGTTTCACTCCATATCTATCAGATTGGCAAAGTTGGCCCTCTCTCAAAAAAGTGACTAATGGGGGCGGAGCCAAGATGGCGGAGTGAAAAGGTGACTTTCTGCCTCTCCTCCAATCTTCTCTCAAATCAACAATAAAATAAGCCTCTGAACTGATCTTCAAGTCAATGAACTCAGAAATATTTGGACACTGCTCTCTGGATAACTTCATATCAGGTTAGTCGGACTCGGACAGAGAGATAAATAGACGACAACTGTGCAGGCCGGAAGTGAGGGTGGGACTCAGCTCGGCTCATCTTGGAAGAAATTCCAAACTCTAAACTCCAAATTCCAAACACCTGGAGTTTATCTGAGGCACTCGGGACACTCTGCCCTGATTGGGGACAGGTGTTCTGGCAGACTTGCCTTGTTTAAGGAGTAATTCGGACTTAGTCCTAGCCCCCACCGGCCCAGCACCTTAAATCAACTCGCCGAAGTGCCCCAGGGAAAAGCGTCTTCAGCCGAGGTTTTTTTTTTTCCCCTACCTTAAAGAGATATCCACTCTGTCTAAAAAAAAATGATGAAGAAACAAAAGAGAGCTCTCACCATAGACAGCTTTTATCAAGGCAAAGAAACGACCTCAGATACAGAGGTTTCTTTAGACAAAAATCCAGAAAAAAACAGCAACGACCATCACTGGTCCCCGTTTCAAAAGGCCTTTCTGGAAGATTGCATAAAGAACCTCAAAAGAGAGCTGGAGGATAAATGGGAAAATAAATTGAAATCAGTGCAAGAAGGATACAGTATCCTGCAAGAAGGATATGATGCTCTGCAAAAGAGATATGAAAAAGACACCAATTTATTAAAAAATAAAATTAGTGAAGTGGAAAAAGAGTGCAGTGAACAAATTGGCCAGTTACAAAAGGAACTTAAAAAGGTAACTGAAGAAAACAACACTTTAAAAATAAGAATTGAACAAATGCAAGTGAATGACTCACTAAGACTTGAAGAATCAGTCAAACAAAAACAAAAAAATGAAAAATTAGAAGAAAATATGAAATATCTCCTAGGAAAAACAACTGACTTAGAAAATAGATCTAGGAGAGACAATCTAAGGATTATTGGACTTCCTGAAAGCCATGATCAAAAAAAGAATCTAAACACTATCTTCCAGGAAATCCTGAAAGAAAACTGCCCTGAGATTGTAGAATCAAAGGGCAAAATCACCATTGAAAGAATTCACCGATCACCTCCTGAAAGAAACCCCAAAATTAAAACCCCAAGGAATATCGTGGCTAAATTTCAGGACTATAGCACCAAGGAACAGATTCTGCTAGCAGCTAGAAAGAAACAATTCAAATACCGAGGATCAATAATTAGAATCTGTCAGGATCTGTCAGCTTCCACACTGAAGGATCGAAGGGCATGGAACCAGATATTCCGAAGGGCAAAGGAACTTGGATTACAGCCAAGAATAACCTATCCAGCTAGAACGAGCATTATCCTCCAGGGAAGAAGATGGTCATTCAATGATATAGGTGAATTTCACCTATTTCTAATGAAAAGACCGGATCTGAACAAAAAATTTGACACCCAAACACAGAACTCAAGAGATGCATAAAAAGGTAAAAAGGAAAGGACTCTTGAGAACTTTATTTTTACTAGGGGGATACTCAAAGTTTGGGGGTATAATTAACTAAATATTACTTTGATAATATGAAAAAGAGAACTAGAGGGGAAAAGGTTGTCATACTGGGGAAAAGAGGGAAAAAGTGGTAAAATAAGATCTAAAAAAAAAAGGAGGTAAAAACAAGGTAAAATCACTTGAAGAGGCAAAGAAAACCTAATATAATTGAGAGAAAGAGGGGAGGGAGACGAGCACTGTGTAAATCTTACTTTCATCAGGTTGGGCTCTAAAAGTGTATATCAGACATTTGATTTCACATAGAAACTTGTCTGTTGCTAGAGGGAAGTGGGAGGGAAAGGAGGAAAAGTAAGGGACAAACTAATAGAAGGGAAAATAGAAGAATCAGGGGAAAGGAGCAGATCAAAGGAAAAAGGGGAAAGGAAAGGGGAGTACTGTTTGGGGGAGGGGTCATCAAAAGCAAAGTACTGAGGTGGGGGGAAGGGAGAAAGGGGAAAGGAAAGGGGAAAACATAACTTGGGTAAATAAGATGGCAGGAAATAAAGAATTAGTTATTCTATCTGTGAATGTGAATGGGATGAACTCTCCCATAAAGCGGAAGCGGATATCAGACTGGATTAAAAACCAGAATCCCACAATATGTTGTCTACAAGAAACACATCTAAAACATAGTGACACATATAGGATGAAGGTAAAAGGCTGGAGCAGGACCTATTATGCTTCAGGTGAACAAAAAAAAGCAGGGGTAGCAATCCTTATCTCAGATCAAGTAAAAGCCAAGATAGATCTAATCAAAAGAGATAGGGAAGGAAACTATATTTTATTAAAGGGTACCATAGATAATGTAGCAATATCTATACTAAATATATATGCACCAAGTGCAATAGCACACAAATTCCTAGGGGAGAAATTAAGAGAGATGCAAGAAGAAATAGACAGCCAAACGATACTAGTGGGGGATCTCAACCTTGCTCTCTCAGAATTAGATAAATCAAACTACAAAATAAATAAGAAAGAAACTAGGGAGATAAACCAATTGTTAGAAAAGTCAGGTATGATAGATCTATGGAGAAAGTTGAATGGAGACAGTAGAGAGTTTACTTTTTTCTCAGCAGTCCATGGAACCTATACAAAAATTGACCATGTATTATGGCATAAAAACCTTAAAATCAAATGCAGAAAGGCAGAAATAGTAAATGCATCCTTTTCAGATCATGATGCAATAAAAATCACATGCAATATAAGGCCAGGAGAAAATAAACCAAAAGGTAATTGGAAGTTAAATAATCTAATCCTGAAGAATGAATGGGTGAAAGAGCAAATCATAGACACAATCAATAATTTCATCCAGGAGAATGACAATAAGGAGACAACATACCAAAATTTGTGGGATTCGGCCAAAGCGGTTTTAAGGGGCAATTTTATATCTCTAGATGCTTACTTGCATAAAATAGAGAAAGAAAAGATCAATGAATTGGGCTTATTATTAAAAAAAACTAGAAAAAGAACAAATTAAAAACCCTCAATTAAATACCAAATTGTAAATTCTAAAAGTAAAAGGAGAAATTAATAAAATCGAAAATAAGAAAACTATTGAGTTAATAAATAAAACTAAGATTTGGTCCTATGAAAAAACTAACAAAATAGATAAGCCTTTAGTTAATTTGATAAGAAAAAGGAAAGAGGAAAATCAAATTGTTAGTCTCAAGAATGATAAGGGAGAACTTTCCTCCAATGAAGAGGAAATTAAAGCAATAATTAGGAGTTACTTTGCCCAACTTTATGCCAGTAAGTTTGAAAATCTGAATGAAATGGAGGAATATCTACAAAAATATAGATTGCCGAGGTTAACAGAAGAGGATATAAATTATTTAAATAGTCCCATATTAGAAAAAGAAATAGAACAAGCCATTAACCAACTCCCTAAGAAAAAATCTCCAGGGCCAAATGGATTTACATGTGAATTCTACCAAACATTCAAAGAACAATTAATTCCAATACTACACAAACTATTTGAGAAATTAGGGACAGAAGGTATACTGCCAGAATCCTTCTATGAGACCTATATGGTGCTGATAGCTAAACCAGGTAGGGTAAAAACAGAGAAAGAAAACTATAGACCAATTTCCCTAATGAATATTGATGCAAAAATTTTAAATAAGATTTTAGCAATGAGATTACAGAAAGTCATCCCCAGGATAGTACACTATGACCAAGTAGGATTTATACCAGGGATGCAGGGCTGGTTCAATATTAGGAAAACTATCAGCATAATTAATTATATTAATAACCAAATTAACAAAAACCATATGATTATCTCAATAGATGCAGAAAAAGCCTTTGACAAAATCCAACATCCTTTCCTA
>JAJPUD010004538.1:64512-114011 GCA_023553655.1 Myrmecobius fasciatus
TTTTTTTTTCTTGTAGATAGGATTTTTCTTGCATAACTTCTCAAGCATTTCAACATTATTAACATGTAGTGGACTTCCTACCATCTGGGGGAGGGGAGGGGACTGGGGGTAAAATTTGTATTGGAAAGCTTTGTAAAGGTCAAGGTTGGGGAACTACCCATACATATGTTATACAAATAAAAAGCTTAAAAAAAAGTGACTAATGCTGAAGGGGTTGTGGAAAACATCTACATTAAGGGAAATGATGGGCAGAATACTCTCCAAAAAACCTGGAAAGATTTTCATGAACTGATGCAAATTTAAATGTACTGTGTACAAAGTAATAGCAATATTCTGGGATGATCAGCTATAAATGATTTAGCTATTCTCACCAATACAATGATCCAAGATAATTGTGAAGATCTTAGAATGAAAAATGCTATCCATCCCCAGAGAAAGACTTGATGGTATCTGAATATAAATTGAAGCATACTTTTTTTTTTATCTTTTTTCCTTCCACAACATGACTATTATGGAAATGTTTTACATGACTACACATGTATAACCCATATCAAATTGTTGCTTTCTCAATGAGGATGTATAAGGGTTAGGAGGGAGGAAGGGAATGAATCTGGATTCTAAGCTTTAAAAATGAATGTTTAAAATTATTTTTACATGTAACTGGGGAAAAATTAAAAAATAAAGAATTAAAATATATACATTAATGCATAGTTGATAAAACTATGAGCTGGTTCAGTCATTCTGGAAACATTTGAAATTATGCCAAAAAGTTATTAAATTGTATATATCCTTTGACTTAAAAATATTGCTGCTTCCCAATGAACTGAAAGAAAGAAAGAGAGAAGAAAAAAAGCTCTTTTTATGGTAGCAAAGAATTAAAAACTGAAGGAGTATCTATCAATTGGAAATGACTGGCCAAGAATATAAAGGAATACAATTGTGCTATAAGAAATTATTAAAGTTTTCAGAAAAAGAAAACTAGGAAAATTTGCATGAACTGATGCAGATTAAAGTGAATAGAGCCAGAACAAAAATTTATGCAATAAAAATAAAGATGTAAAGATAAACATCTTTAAAAGGCTTAGAAGTTCTGTTCAATAAAATGACTGAATATAATTCCAGTGAACTCATGATAAAAAAAAAAAAACCTATTCACTTTCTGATAATGATGGATTCAGCTCACACATTTAGAATTTTTTTCTCTGAATATGACTAATGGGTTAATTTGTTTTGTTATATGTTTTAGCAAAGGGGTTTTGTTTTGTTTTTGCTTTCTTAATGGGAGGATGAGCTAAGGGAGAAAAAGATGTTCTTTTTTTCTCTTTTGCTTTTTTGCTGAGGCAATTGGGGTTAAGTGAATTGCCTAGGGTCACACAGCTAGGGAATGTTAAGTGTCTGAGATCACATTTGAACCCAGGTCCTCCTGACTTCAGGGGTGGTGCTCTATCCACTGCGCCACCTAGCTGCCCCAAAAGATGTTCTTAAAATAAAATGTAATTTAAAAAATGAAACATGCTTTTCTCCATAGAAAACATGCTTTTTTCTCCATAGGACTATGGGTGCAAAAGGTTGTATTTATTATCACATAGATATTTTGCATGTGGATTTTGTTTGTTTTTCTTTTTTGACAAAGGTGAACAGGAAGGGTTGTTTTAGGACATGAGTATGGCATAAAAAAAGGCATCAATACATTTTTAAATGAAAAGTTGAAAAAATAAAGAGAAATGCATTCTCTTTTTCTAATCTACTTGCATGGTACATTCTGACTAATATGGTCCAATTTTAGAGGAAGGAAAAGAAAAATAAATTTATTAAGCATACACTATATGCCTGGCACTATGCTAAAGACTTAAAAAATACTTCATTTGATTCTCCCAACAGCCCCAAGTTGTTATTGTGGTTGTTCAGTCAATCCAGTCATGTCCAACTCTTCATGATGACCCCATTTGGGGTTTTCTTGCAAAATAATTGAGTGGTTTGCTATTTCCTTCTCTACCTCTTTTTACAGATGAGGAAACTAAGGCAGACAGGGTCATTTGTCTTACCAAGGATCATACAGCTAAGTAAGTGCTTGAGGTCAGATTTGAACTCTTGATCCAACATTTTATCCACTGTACTAGTTTACTTGAAGTAAATCACCCAGTATGAAACTACTAGTTCATAAAAATCTAGAATAAAGTAGATACAGACCTTCTTGGGATTTTCCTGGGACTGTTTATGACTACTTAATAAGCTGGGGGGTGGTGTAGGGAAGCAACACATTATAGATACCTGCTTGAGCAGGTAGGACTCATTTAAGATATTAAGCAAGCATCTAAACTGTGTTCTTGTTTTAAGGTGTAAATTGTTTAAACTAGTCACATTTTTTTTTGACTAAATCACCTAGCTTAAATTGTTCATACGAGTAGTATCTGTCCTAATAGCCTATTCTACAATAAAAAAAATTGTTGTAGTTGGGAAAAATACAAGACAAAACCTTAAAGTGAATGATAGATCAATGGAAAGAAACCATTATTATATAATGAGCATTTTGTAAAAGCCTTATTTTTTTGCAAGATTTTTAACAATGGAGAAGGTTAGCTCTATTGTAGACACTGCAGATTAGGACATCTGAATCACTGAAATTTTCAGTGTTTTGCATAAGTTGACATAACAACCCACAGAGAGAATTGTGAATAGAAAGGATTGTTGTTATTGTTGAGTCATTTCAGTCATATCCGAATCTTTGTGATCCCATTTGGGGTTTCTTGGCAAAGCTACTGGAGTGGTTTGTCATTTCCTTCTCCAGTTCATTTTACAGATGAAAAAATAGGATTAAGTGACTTGCCCAGGGCTACATAGCTACTAAATGTCTGAGGTCAGATTTGAATTTAGGAAAATTAATCTTCTTAACTCCAGATTCACTGAGTCACCTTGCTGCCACAAACATCCAGAGACTGGATTTTTAATCCATGATTTCTAAATAGATGATAATAAATTAACTTCTCTATTATGATTTTAAAATTCATTTTCATCTAAGAAATGCAAGAAAAACAGCTACTTTTGCATCTTTCCTTTCTGGTTAGAAGTCAGTTGTGTAGAAATCAATAATCTAGCCCCTTGGCTAACTTTTTAATCATTAGGAAGATCATCCTGGTATAAAACTGGCCTGAGTCTGTTTGTTACATTATCTGGCTTTTCTTATATATAAGTGCCAAAAATGTTCTCCTTCCCTCTTTTGTGATGAACATGGCAAACACTAAGTTGCCTAAGGATTTTTTTAAAAAAGGAGAACTCCTTTTATACTAAAGGGTATACTAAGTATACTAAGGGGTAAATCGTGTTGAAGAACATTGCAAACCAAGAATTGGAATGACAAGAAACAAACCTACAATGAGCAAGACCAAAAAAAAATCAAGAAATGGTAACCTTGAACTCTAAAGGCAAAAGAAGAATATGGCCTTTTCCATAATTTATGTCAGATTAAGCTAATGAGGATGTAAAAGAAATGAAAAAGGGGATAAAGAAAGAGAATAGAATAGAATTACAAATAATAATGTTTTCACATTATTGTTAATTTCTAATGCCAATCCATCATTAGGATAGAGATTGAAATTAAGTCAATAAGCCTTTATTAAATTCCTACAGTGCCAGGGAATAAGACCAAAGAATGAAACAATCTCTATTTGCCAGGAGCCACCATTCTATTGAGGAAGACAACCAGTATTTGTATTAAGGATATATTGGATAAATATAAATAGAATAAATACAAGGGAGTTAGCTAGGGAGAGTAAAAGCTTTATTAAAAATGGTGATTAAACTATGACTAGAAAGAAAAGGGATTCTGTGAGATAGAAGCAAGAAAGGAGCACCTTCCTGGCAGGGGGAATAGACTATACAAAGGCATGGAGCTGGAAATTGAAATGTAATTAATAAGGAACAGAGAGAAGACCAGTTTGGCTGAATTGTAACAGGAGGGAAAGGGAATCAAATGTAGTAAGGCTGGAAAGATAGGTTAGGGTCAAGTTTTGAAAGGTTTTAAAACTAAATAGGAATCTATTTTATCCCATTGGCAACAGGGAACTATTGGAATTGATTGAGAAGGAGAATGTCACTCTGCATTTTAAAGAAAAAAATTGGCAGCAGTATATAGGAATGAAAAAAAACCTGAGTTAGGTAGCCCAATTAGGGGGCTATTGCAGTAATTTAGATGAGAGGTGATGAGAGCCTTGAACTAAAGTGAGAGCTGTTTGAGTGAAGAGAGATGAGAGACATAGAAGGAGAAAAGTCAAGATTGAATATGTGGAAGGAAGAAAAGTATGGCAGCAAGAATAATACTGAGGTTATGAACTTGAGAAGCTAATGAGAATGTTCGTCATTCTAAGTACAGAGATCTGGAAAATAGAATGATGTAAATAATTCTAACTCGTTGCTGGTCTACATTATGTAGCAAAAGCATTTCCTTTGACTTACACGCAGCAGAAGTTGGTATCCTGTTTGCCTTCTTAACTACAGCTGCAAATTAGGTCTAAAAGCTTTATGAATATTTCTACAATGATGTGGTAATTATCAGTATTTCCTGGTCAATGAGTAGCAGCTACATACTTCTTTTCCACGGATATCCCTGCCTCCGCCCACCCCTTTTTTATGGTCTTCTCTGTTTCTGTGTTGCCTTTACAATAACTTTAGTGCCAACAACTAAAGTATTTTTTCTTCCTTTTTTAAAAATTTATTTTATTTGAAAAAACAGAGAAAGAATAAAAAAGAAAAAGAGAAAAGAAATACAGAACAAAATAAAGCAAAACAAAAGATAGCATTATCGTGCCCAGAAGAACATCGAGGATTCAAAATATTTAGCAACAAATTACCAGATCAAGAAAGTACACTTTCTTGATGTGATAATTTTTTATATTAGTAGAAGAAATTACATATATCAGTAGAAGAAATTACATTCATGAATGTCCTTTTTTTTTCTTTTTTTTTACTTTCTTGTAAATTGTTCTTTGGTTCTCTGCTGGTCATCTTATTTGTTTTAATATTTTTCCCCCTTTCATTCCCTCCACCCTTAAGCAAGCTACAATTAAGAAAAGATATATTTATGTATACATATGTAGATATACACATACATAAACTCACATATCTCCCTTTCATTCCTCCCATCACCCCCTTAATGCTTCTGTGTCTATTCTTCCTCTGCACCTCATTTGTATAACATAAGCCCTATTTTTACCTTGACTCTGCCAGTCTTCCTTTTTAGCTTACCCTGATGTGAATCTTAAACATAGACTATACATTTTCCTATGTAAAAAAAAATAAACAACTTGTTTATGTTTAAACAGTTTGTCCATGTTAAGTTCCTTAAAATTGGCTTTTCACATTGACTCTTATATGTTAAATTTTCTGATAAATTCAGGTTTGATTGATAGAAAGTCCTGAAAATCTACAAGTTTGTTGAATGTCCATTTTTTTCTCATTCAAAATTATAGTTAATTTTCTATATATGCTATTTTTGACCATGGGAGTAGTTCTTTTAATTGTCAATAGACATTATTCCAGTATCTATGGTCTTTTATTGTAATTGCTTTTAAGTCTTGTGCAATTCTAATTATAGTTCCAATATATTTGAATTTTTTTTCTTGTTTCTTGAAAAATTTTCTCCTTGATCTGGGGGTTTCAAAATTTGGCAATAATATCCCCATGTGTTTCCTCAAAGGATTTCTTTGAATTGTTGATTAATGGATTTTTTCTATTTCTACTTTCCCCTCATATTCTATTACTTCAGGAAAATTTTCTTGGATTATTTCCTGCATTACTATGTCAAAGTTCTCTTTTTGATCACAACTTTTTGGCAGTCCAATTATTCTTATGTTTTCTCTTCTTGATCTGTTCTCTGGATCTGTCATCTTTCTTATGAGATGTTTCACATTCTTTTCTATTTTCTCATTCTTTATAATCTGTTTTGTTATTCCTTGGTCTCTCTTGGCTTCACTGGCTTCCCCTTGCTCTATTCTAATTTTCAAAGAATTATTTTCATCTTTGAGATTCTGTACCTCCTTTTCTAATTGGTTAACTTTTTCCCCACAAACTTCTTATTCTTCTTGAATAGTTTTTCTTTAATTTTTTTGTTTGTTTTTCTTCAGTGTCTCTCATTTGATTTTTAACTTCTTTTTTTTTGAATTCATTGAGTTCATTTTTGGGGTTCATTACCTTTTGGAGTAGAAACTTTTTTTTTTGACTAAAGTGTCTTCCTCTGAAGATGAATCCTGGTCTTTGCTGTAATGGTGGGGTTCTTTCTTCTTTGCTTGATTCATTTTTTTAAAAATAAGAGGTATTAGTTTAAGTACCTCTAATCACATGGTGGGGAGATAGTGCCTCAAGCTTTCCTTCCAAAAAAAAGGGAAGCTTTCTTCTCTGACCAGGAACCCCAAACCAAAAGCTTCCCCCTCCTGTAAGTGCCCACAGTCAGCAGTGGCCCTGCTCCCTCTCCAGATGCTGGGTCCTTCTCACCCAGGGCAGTTGGGCCTCAGCCAAGGTTCCCTCAGTCTTCCCAACTAAACAGTCTGGAGGTGAAAGTCTCTGCCTTTCCTGCTGAGGCTCCAGCCATACCTAGATAATCCAAGACTTTTGGTGTTTCTACAGAGCTACCCTGGGGGTGTTTGCACTTCAGACAGGTTAATATCCATCCTTGGGGCTTTTTTCAAATCTTCTTGGGTTGTAGCAGGAGAATCCCCATTGTCTTCTTGATTTTTCACCAGTCTATGTTTGCCCTGAGACACAAGTTTGTTCTATTTATGAGAAAAATTAGGCAACTGATTAACCATCTTCCTCCACCATCCTCCCAGAATCCTCTGATATTTTTTTCTTGCAACAGATTTGTTAGTTCTCCATTTTGACTCTTAGTTGGAATTTGAAAATGTTGGTGCTGCAGGTTAAATGCTCTGTGCCAACATAGTTTCTCTAGATTAACAAGGCCACATTGTTTCCTTCCATACATCCAAGAGGAGAAAATTGGCCTTCTTGTTGTCTTCACACATACTTCTCTGAGTGACACTTTTGTTTGGAAATGTTACTAGATACTTGGTTTCTGGTTCTATGTTTTGGAAGTGGTAGTTTTTAATCCAATTCTTCCCATCCACTAAAAGTGGGAAGTGCATTTTAGAGTAAATAAACAAATGCATAAGTATTTGGATGTTTGCATCATGTATTAAGAATTTAGGTCTTCATTTGTCAGCTCTAAAAGGTATAATTCTAAAATTCTAAGGTAGAGTTGCACAAAGCCATCAGCTTCACTTTCTGCTCCTAGGTAATTGAAGTCCAGTGGAATAACAAAAGTCAGAATGACTGGTGATTGTCTGGGATGCTAGAGATGACTTTGACATCTTTGATGAACAGGACTGAACAACAACAATAGAATTCATTCATTCACTTTCACTCTCTCATTCTTTTTCATTTTCTTTTATTTTTAAATATATATTTCTTTATTAAACCTTTATTAAACCCTTTCTCTCTCTGTTTTCTGTGGGACCTATTCAAAAAACTCAGAGAAGTATAGACTACTGAAACAGGAAATAATTTTAGGAAGAATTTAGTCTCATCCCTTTATTTTACAGATAAGAAAACTGAATGTCAGAGGGATTAATTAACTTGCTCAGGATCATACACTAATAGCAACAGTAGCACTAGAATTCAGGATTTTTGACTCCTGGTTTAGCTTTCTTTTCATTAGAAGTCAATAAGATTTGTCAGGTTTTTCTTGGCTGTTCTACATGTAAGTTCACATACAGTAATAAGATCTAATCCTGTTGGGAGAAAAAAATGAGAACAAAAGGGAAAATCCACAGGAGAGGAAAACAAAAGTGAACATAGCATGTATTGATTTACATTCAATCTCCATATTTCTTTTTTCGGTGCAGATGATATTTTCTATCCAAAGTTTATTGGAATTGCCTTGGAATACTGACCCACTGGGAAGAAGAAAGTCTTTCATAGTTGATCATTCATTTCACATTCTTATTGCTACAGTGTACAATGTATTCCTTGTTACTTTTTTCGCTCAGCATCTAAATCTTTCCAGGCCTTTCTAAAATCAGCTTGTTCATCATTTTTTATAGAATAATAGTGTTCCATTACTTTCATGTACCACAATTTGTTCAGCCATTTTCCAATTGATGACATCTATTCATTTTTCAATTCTTTGCTACCACAAAAAGAGTTGCTATGAACATTTTTCCACATGTGGGTCCTTTCCCCTTCTTTATGATTTCTTGGGATACAGACCCAATAGTGGCACTGGAGGGTTAAAGGGTATTCACAGTTTGATAGCCCTTTCTGCATAGTTCCAAATTGCTTTCCAGAATAGTTGGATCATTTCACAACTCCACCAACAATGCATTATTGTCCCAGTTTTCCCACATTCCTTCCAACATTATCTTTCCCTGTCATCTTAGCCTGTCTGAGAGATGTAAGGTGATACTCAGTGTTGTTTTAATTTGCATTTCTCTAATCAATAGTGATTTAGAGCATTTTTTCATGTGATTATAGATAGCTTTAATTTTGACATATGAAAATTATCTATTCATATCCTTTGACCATTTATCAATTGGGGAATGACTTGTATTCTTATAAATTTAACATAGTTCTTTATATATTTTAGAAATGAGACCTTCCTTTACCAGAAACAATGGCTATAAAGATTTTTTTCCCAGTTTTGTATCTCCTTCACTCTTTTTCCCTCTTACTTTCTTATTCTCACTTTCTTTCATTTACACTCTGTCTCTCTGTCTTTGTCTCTATCTCTGTCTCTCTCTTTCTCTGTTTCTGTCTCTGTCTCTCTCTCTGTCCCTTTCTCTCTCTGTGTTTTCTGTAGGACTTATTCAAGAAACTCAGAGAAGTATAGACTACTGAAACAGGAAATAATCTTAGGAAGAATTTAGTCTCATCCCTTTATTTTACAGATAAGAAAACTGAATGTCAGAGGGATTAATTAACTTGCTCAGGATCATACACTGATAGCAACAGTAGCACTAGAATTCAGGATTTTTGACTCCTGGTTTAGCTTTCTTTTCATTATAAGTCAATAAGATTTGTCAGGTTTTTCTTGGCTGTTCCACATGTAAGTTCACATGCAGTAATAAGATCTAATCCTTGACTGACATCTGGGTGGCACAGTGGATAAAGTGCTGGGCCCAGGATCAGGAGGAGCTTGAGTTCAAGTATAGTCTCAGACACTTACTGACTGTGTGACCTTGCCTCAATTTCTTTAACTACAAAATACAGTGATAATTGCATGTATCTATGTGTATACCCACACGTATATAATGCTGCTCCTTTGATGTCTTAAGCTGCTGTAATCATTTAGCTAGAAAGTGGCTACCCATTTTTTAGAAAAGCTGTTTGTACATTATTCTCATAGACATATATTATTTTCTCCATTTTGTCACTCTGTTAGATAGCTGGAAGATAAACACCAGATGGCTCTAAAGGTGCTTCTAATAGTTGTGCTATTGTCAACATATCCTGGAAGAAACATTCCACAATCAATCAACATGGTGAGGACACACATTCTAGCTGATCTCCAGACCTTATAAGTTACAGGCCCCATGATCTCAATTACAGTAACAGGGACCATCCTTAGATCCATTAATTTTCACACATATACCAAATAAAATTTAAAGTAAACATGAGCAAAGAATAGGGACAGACAATGCAGCATCAAAGAATATAGATAATCTTAATCATTATAAAAGAATAAATAAAGACACTTATAATTCTGTCCTTTCATAAGGATTTTTTATTGTCATATTTATTTAATTTCCCATTAATTTCTCAGTAAGCATTATCAAAAACAACAAACCCTAACTTTATTCAACTGAACCATGTAAGAAAAGGAGGCACTTTTTTCATAACTGGGTCACAGATAGTTAAAGAGATCCATGAATCCTTAGTAACTTAATATGGTGGTCACCTAATATTTCCTAGCTCTGGATGTCTGTAGATCCAATAGATAGATTAAAGCATTTATGTAGTACTTAATTATATCTTAAGCACAGTGCTAAGCACTATACTAGTGAGCAAGACAATACCTACCCTTGAGGAGTTTGTTTATATTCTAATGATTCCCAAAGCAGAGCTGGAAAATGGGGGTAAGGCAAGAGTCAAGATGTCATGGTGGACAAATGGTCTACTGGAAAGATTCCTAAATAAGGGAGGATTAGATAAATATTGACCTATCAGAATCAATATGATTTATCAGAGCCAGGTGACCCATAGCAGAGGTGAGATGGAGAGGATCACTGGAAATTAGGCAACATGGTAAGAGGAAAGAGACTAGGAAACTGCCAGAAATAGAATAGGACTTGGGCATCCCCTTATACCTGCCATCTTCTCTCCAGCTTTTTTTTTTTTTTTTTTGCTGAGGCAATTGAGGTTAAGTGACTTGCCCAGGGTCACACAGCTAGGGAATATTAAATGTCTGAGATCAGATTTGAACTCAGGTCCTCCTGACTTCAGGGCTGGTGCTCTATCCACTGCACCACGTAGCTGCCCCCTGCCATCTTCAAATGTTGTTTAAAACTAATTTTTTTCAGAGCAATCATAAAGATATTAGATGGCACATTTTTTTGGAAGTTATACAAATGATATGAGTAGGTATTCTATATTAGACAAAATGGTTCTAGGATTTAACTCCATATCTTAAGCAATGTGCCCTCCATTTCTTTCCTTTCTCTAAATATACCCAGTATTGGGGCAGCTAGATGGTGTAGTAGATAGAACACAAGTCCTGAAATCAGGAGAACAGAGTTCAAATTCAGCCTCAGACACTTAACAAGCTGTGTGACTCTGGGAAAGTCATTTAACCCCAGTTGCCCACAAACTCAATAAATATATCCAGTATAGATGTGCAATGGTAGAACATATTGATTTCAGTAATTAATTATTTGTTGATGCTGAAAGTGTTTGAGCAAGGACCTTCATTTGTCAAAAATGTTGTAAAGGCAATTCCTTTTCTGGGTGGATAACTTTGGACTTTAAGAATCTATATTCTTTGGAAATATGTTTTACATGCTTGTACATAAATACCTTTATCAAATTTCTTACTCTTCTGGGGAGGGAGGAGAGGAAAGGAGGAAGGATATTTGGAACTCAAAAATTTTTCTAAATGAGTGTTAGAAATAGTAATTGAAATTACGTGTAATTAGAAAAATTAAAATATTATTTTAAAAGATATTATATTCTTCACATACTTACTGCCTTGATTTACTGCTCTCTTCCTCTTCCCTTCTCTTTCCCTCTCCCTCCCCATTATCTTTTATTTTCCTCTTTTGTTTCACACCCCACCCTACAACTTTTGTTTGTTATTAATCTCAACTATTTCTCTTGGTTTCCTTGTCTGACCACATTAACCTCCTCTTTGGGATTATTACTCCGTATGAAATTTGGAGAACAGTAACCCTAACACTTTTATTCTTCTCTTAAATATCCTGAGAAATGCCCAAGATTTATCAACTTTGTTTCACAGTATTGTAAGAAAAGTACCTTTTATCTTTAAAGTGTTATGTGAATGCTAATTATTTATATCATATCATCATTATCATCATTACCTCTCTGTTTTCTGCACAGGCATTAATTTGAAAGTCTGGTATCTTTACATACGTTTCTGAAAATGGTAATTTTTCATTACTTTCATATATCTTGTTATTCATAAAACTTAGTTTATCTTGCATAAATTTGGTACAAGTTCATCAAATGATTCTTCATATATTTTAACCTTAACAAATAATAACAGAGCCAAAGTATTATTTATGATGATAACAATGATGCATTTACTCAATAATAATTATCACTTGAGTGAAGCCTATTGTCTATATTTCCAAATGCTCATGGGATCATAAATTTAGAGATAGAAAGGACCTTACAAGGTGATCCAGATGATGAAGTCATTTTAAAGCACTGTATAAATGCAAATAATAATAGAAATATTATTAAATATCATTTGCTTTTACAACTATATATGATTACCAACATGGGAAGTAGGAACACCTTCTGTTCTAAAGAAAGGTAATGTCTACACACACACACACACACACACACACACACACACACAGAATAGTTTTTTTTAAATTGCTTAAGGCTCAGTTGCTTAATTAATCAGGGTACTGTATTAACCTGTAGCTTGATGCAATTATCTATATCTGCTTTTATAAAACAGGCTTTAGGAATGAATCTGGTAGAAGCCAAAGAGAGTTTTCAGATAACACATGATTGGGTAAATGTTGTGTGATGTTATCTTGTTAGAAGCAGATCTCAACTAGTGAAAAATGGAACTATTCAGGCTGATGAGCCAGCCATCAAACATATTACACTTTTGTAGTTCATTGAGTGATATTCAAAACTGCATAGTCCATATTTGACAAAAATATGCACATGCTATGCTTTGTAATTTGACTTGAAAAAATACACTTTTGGGGACAAAATCTTCTCTGGGTATAAATGAAAACAACACACACACACACACACATACACTACTGATTAACACCAAAAAAATGTAAGAGGCAAATAGCAAAATGGTATTATGTTAATATAAATACAATAGCAGTTTTTATAAAGTTAAATTTTACATCATGGCAAGCTAGGATAAGAAAATTCCATTAGAGAAACTCTTCAATTTGCTTGCAGAAGGATTTCTGAGCTATTTACAGCAATACTGCAATTGTACTATTGGCTATTTGGTAGTGGGGCTAGGAAAAGCTGTTTAAAAATACTGGTTAAAATAAGCCTGGGACAAAATTGGGACACTAATGCACTATTGGTTGAGTTATGAATTAGTCTGATCGTTCTAGAGAATAATTTGGAACTATATCCAAAGGACTATAAAACTATTCATACCCTTTGACCCAGCAATATCACTGCAATGTCTATATCCCAGAAAGTTCAAAGAAAAGGGAAAAAAACTTATTTGTACAAAAATATGTATAGCAGTTTTGTTTTGTTTTGGGTTTTTTTTGTAGTTGCAAAAATTGGAAATTGAAGGAATGCTTATCAACTGAGTAATGACTGAACAAGTTATGGCATGTGACTATGAAGGAATATTATTTTTCTATAATAAATGATGAGTAGGATGGTTTCAGAAAAAAACTGAGAAGACTCATATAAACTAATGCAGAATGAAGTGAACAAATCCAGGAGAAAATTATATACTGTAATAGAAATATTGTAAGGATAATCAACTGTGAAACATTTAGCTACTCTGATCAAGACAATAATCTAAAACAATTCCAAAGGACCCATGATGAAAAATGCTATCTACCTCCCGAGAGAGAAAGAATCGATGAACTTTGATTGTTGATTGAAGCACATTTTTAAACTTTATTTATTTTTATACTTTTGCTTGTTTTCTTTTGCAACCTGATTAATATGGAAATATGTTTTACTTGACTTCAGATATATGTTATTAAATCACTTCATTCTGGTCTAACTCTTTGTGATCCCATTTGGGGTTTTATTAGCAAAGACACAAAAAGAAATTTTGCTATTTCCTTTTCTAACTCATTTTTACAGATGAGGAAACTGAGATAAATAGGGTTAAGTGACTTGCTCAGATCACACAGTTAGTTAAATGTCCAAGGCCAGATTTGAACTCAGGAAGATGAGTCTTTAACTCTAGACTTGCTACCTAGCTGTTCTAATGGTGACATGTAAATATCAGATCTTAATGAGAATTACTTCCCATGGTCCCAGAACTAGCAAACTTCAGTCAGTAGCAGGATAATAAACCCTGGTCTTATGATGTTTCAGCCAGCTCTCTTACCCATATATATATATATATATATGTATATATATATATTGTCTCTTAAGCAAATTTACTCTTTCTGAATTCTAGAGACAGATAATCTGTCATGTTGAGAATTTTTACATCAGACACAACCTGGTAATTTTTGGACCATAGATGCACTGGCTTAGCTCTTTGGGGGATAGCCCTTCAAAAAACTCCTCTGAGTTATTCCCAGACTAGCCTCGAATTGAAGGCAGCAATTCTCGTATAGAGAAAAGAGCAGTAGATCTGAAATGAGACAAATCTGGGTTTACATCTTAATGCTCATATTTATGAGCAGCATGATGCTGAACAAATCATTTAAACTTTCTTAACTTCAGACTTTTCATCTGTAAAATGGATATTATTATACTTGTACCACCTACTTCATGGGATTGTTGTAAGGAAAGAATTATAAATATATCAGTCATTATTATTAGCTTTAGGAAAGAAAATAAGCATTTATGCTATATAACTTATTTATTATTTATATAATAATTATATTATATATGTAATATAATAAAAGCTGTTATATATATATGTAATATGATATAATAAATAAGTGCTTATAGATTGCCTACTATAAGCCAAGCACTTTAAAAATATCTCATTTAATAGTCTCCACTTGTGAGATAGGTGTTATATCATCTCATTTTACAATTGGGGAAATTGAGGCAGTTAGAGATTAAGTGACTTGCCCACACATGGCCACACAGCAAGGATTAGAACTCAGGTTTTGTGTGACTCCAGATCTAGCACTCTATCCCTGCACCACTTAATACAATAGTCCATGACTATCAGTGACTTATTAATCACAGCAGTTTTTGATTAGTAGTTGAACCTGTTACTGAAATTCAGTGTGTATTCTGACACCATTAATTATTTTTTTTTCCCCTGGGGATGGAGAGCACTTTTCATCCTAAGTTCTTCAGAGTTGTCTTGGAGACAAAAAAGAGAGAAAAAGCATAACTGATCATTTTACAAGATTGCAATTTGTTTATACACAGTACATTCACATTGTATCAACTATTGTAAGTGTTTCCAGATTTTTCTGAGAGCATCCTGCTCATCATTTCTTGTAATGCAATAGTGTTCCATCATAATGACATACCGCAATTTGTTCAGTTATCCCCTAATTGATGGGCATCCCCTCAATTTCTAATTCTTTGCCCCCAGAAAAGAACTGTTATAAATAATGTTTTACATATAGGTCCTTTTCCTTTTTGTTTTTTGTTTTTTGTTTGTTTTTAATCTCTTTTGTCATACAGACCTAGAAGTGGTATTACTGATCAAAAGGTATGCAGGTCTTACAGCTCTTTGAATATAGTTCCAAATTGCTCTACAGAATGGTTGAATCAGACTACAACTCCATCAACAATGCATTAATGTCTCATTTTTTCACATCCTCTCCACCATTTGTCATTTTTTTCCTGTCCTATTAGTTAATCTAAATAGGGATGATATAGTACTTTAAAATTATTTTAATTTGCATTTCTCAGTGATTGCTTTTTCAAGCATTTTTTACATAGCTACAGATTACTTCATCTTTGATGAATCAAAGCTTGATCAATTTGATGTTGAATTTGATAATCAAGTTTTGATTATGTTATCTGAAAATTACTCATACTTCTTGATAATTTATCAATTGGAAATGGTTTTTATTTTTATGTATATATTTAAGAGATGAGACCTTTTCAGAGAAACTTGCTTCAAAAAAATTTTTTTCCCCTAAGGCTTTTATCATCCTTGTTATATACAGTCATAAGATTTAGAAGCAAAGTAGACCTATCACATAATTCAAGGTCCTCTTCTAAAAGATGAGTAAACTTACGCAGACATATTTTTGTAAATAGCAAGTAAATTCAATTTCCACCACACCAGGCTACCCCTCTGACTTCAATGATTCTTATACCTTGATTTGATTCACTGATTTCCTGACCTTAGTCCCTGAGTTATCTTGGTTTGCTGGATTCAGGTATCAGATCTATCCTGATTGTTGATAATGTTTCTCCCTTCTCTTGATCCTGTCAATATCTTCGGATTGCCTGTCTTTAGTCCATACTCCTCTCCCTTCAGACAAGTCAGAATCCTAAGCTACTTCAGGCTAAGTGGTGTCCAAGCTTGCTAAAATTTCTTGAGGTCTATTTTCCCCCATCATTTCCTAGGTCTGAAGCCCAAAGGACAGAATACTGTACCCCTATCTATTTCTGATGAGCTCATCTTGCAACTGAAGTCATTTGCCCATTTTCCTTGATCAATCAGGAAGCTTCATGATTGCAGGTAGCTTTTGTGCTCACATTGTACATTAATTATACATCATTATACCTAAATCAGCATCTTTTCCTTTGCCCAGAAAGGTGAAGGATTAAAATCCTTATAATAGATCTTCCCACAGTGATCTTCACTCCCCAGAAACAATAATAAAATACCCTGGAATTCCCCCAAACAAGCTCTTAGGTTGACCAGATAGATGAGCAATTGTGCTTTTATGACCTTATAAGACAATATTTTTGGAATAGAACATATGATCTATGAGTTGTAAACTCAAAGACATTCCTCACTATCATTGATATCAACTAAATTGAACTATCTCCCCAAAGCAGGCAGGCTAGGCATGGAAATATGTATTATACTAAGCTTCAAGGCATACACAGCTGCTCCTTTCAGTCCCCTCTGGAGTTTTCTGGCCCAGGTTTTCAATCTTTCTACTCCAAGGTAAATATTCACCATTTTGGCCAACATCACACCTTACTAGTAGCTAGGTGTAGAACAAAAATCATAGTTTAAATTAATGGCAAACCCTTAGACATTTTCAGAGTACTCCAGTTGTTTGAGACTAAGTAATTTAGGTCAAATTACAATTCCCACTCTTTTCAAGGATGAGATCAAGGATGAGGTCTTATAGTCAAACTACCCCAAAGCAAAGGACCATACTCTCTGTGGCTTATAGGGTAAAATAAATTTATTTTTGCATTTCTCCAAAGCAATCAATTAATCAATCAACAAATTTTTATTAAGCACTTACTATGTTTCAGGCATATACTTAGTGTAAAAGTAAAGATACAATGCTAAGTGCTAAAGATACAAAGACAACCCTTCAAAAAAACCAAAAAAAAAAACCCCAAACCAAAAAGAAAACCCAAAACCTATCCTTGCTTTTAAGGAACTCACATTTGAATGGGGGAGACAAGCAAATGACTATGTACATACAAAATGTATATAGTTTCATCTCATAGATAATCTCAGAGGGAAGGCACTAGCAATGAGGGAAGGGAATGGAGATGACCTTTTGGAGAAGATGGGATTTGAGTTTGAAGGAAATCAGAGAGACTAGGAGGGAGAGGAATGGTAAAAGCTTAGAAACAGGAGAAAATAGTATCATGGGCTACTGGATTGAAAAGGCTATGAAAAGAAGTTCAAAGACATTGAAAGGTAGGAAAGGATCAGGTTACAAACAATATTAAAAGAAAAATGGAGGGTTTTTATATTTGATCCTTGTTCCTTGAAAAATCCAAACAAATTTGATTTGATTCTGAAATTTCACTGAAGTGTATAGAGTAAGGTGGGAGGGAACATGGTGAGATATGCATTTTAGAAAGAGGGGGTAGATAAAGGGTCAAAGATAGACCCTTGGGCAAAACTCAGTATTAATGAGCATGACCCAAGGGAAAATCCAACAAGGGAAATTTATTCTTTTTTTTTTAAATTTTATTTGCATAACATATGTGTGGGTAATTCTTCAACAATAACCCTCACATAGCTTTCCGTTACAAATTTTTCCCCCCAACTCCCCACCCCTCCCCTAGATGGCAGGTTATCCACTACATGTTAATTATGTTAAAATATTGGCAAATCGAATATATGTATACATATTTCCAAACTTATCATTGCTGTGCAAGAAAAATCTTATCTACACAAATGATATATCAGATAAAGGAAACACAATGTAAGCAAACATCAATCAAGGAGTATGAGAATGTTATGTTGTGGTCCACATTTCACATCCCTCTCTCTGGGTGTATATGGCTTTCTTCAGTGAACAATTGGAGGTGGTTTGAAACATTTTATTTTTGAAGAGAGCCATGTCCATCAGAATTGATCGTCATATAGTACTGTTGTTGCCGTGTATAATGATCTCCTGGTTCTGCTCATTTCACTCAGCATCAGTTCATGTAAGTCTCTCCAGGCCTCTCTGAAATCATCTTGCTGGTCGTTTCTTACAGAACAATAATATTCCATAATATTCATATACCATAATTTATTCAGCCATTCTCCAATGGAAGGGCATCTATTCAATTTCCAGTTTCTAGCCACTACAAAAAGGGCTGCCACAAACATTCTTGCACATGTGGGGCCTTTTCAACAAGGGAAATTTAAAAAGAGAAATCAGATAATTAGAAAGAGAACTAAGAGAGTGGTGTTACAAAACCCTAATAAAGAAAGAGAATTCATGAGAAAATGATGGTAAACAATATTTAAGGTGCAGAAGGGTCAGGAATAATGAGGATTATGAAAAGCCCATCAGAGTTGGAATACTGCTCTCTTTCCAAGGAACTCCTCCCAGTGACATGGTAGCAAAGGACATTGCCCTCCCTGCTTAGTAGAGGTCATCCAGTATTAGATAAGTAGAGAAAGGGGCTGGAAGACATGATAAAATTTCAATGTTTCTGATACATTTTCTGCCAACATCAGACTTCTGGTGACTCAGGTTTGTTTGGCTTTTTCAAGGGGCAAGAATGTGCAAGAAACTTGGACTTATTTAATTTCAAGAGGGGAGGAGGGAAAATAGAGATGCAATAACACTTTGGCTGTCTAGAAGCCTTGGGGAATCAGTTGTTCAAGACAACTATATTTTGTGAGCAGTGGAGGAATTAACTTTATTTATAGGCATAAAAACTTTAAAAATACTTTTTAAATCTACTTTGACATCTTTAAAATTCATTATATACTTTCTTGTCTTCTTAAATAAAGTACTCTTACTGATTCAACTCTTAATGATTCAAAGTCAAGAATATGAAATTATGGAATTACAATGAATCCTTCTCTATAGGTTTTTCTCTGCCATGTCAGAAAAGCTTTTATAGTTTGGAAACTCACCGCACTCCTGGACTACATCTTATATTGGAAATACCCTCCTCCCTTCGGCTTCTCTCTCTTATTGGCTGATTCCTCCCTGAAAGTCCAGTTTAACCTCCAGTTTAAGGAGAAGCTCCAAGTCAATTCTCTCCAGCTCATTCTGCTGACATCTCAGAACTTTCTCTAACATTCCTCTGAACTGATTCTTTCACCTGTGTTTTTTTTTCCCCAATGGAATGCAGGCAACTTGAGGTCAGGGAATGTTTATATATATATATATATATATATATATATATATATATATATATATATATATGTATATATATATATATATTCCCATCACTTACTGAAAAGGTGATCTTCAATCCACAGTTCTTATTTGTATTCCCAGCAATTTGTACAGCACCCAGAACATAGTAAAAACTTAATAAATAAATACACAATAAATGCTTATTGATTGTCTAAGGAGCTATTGGGAACAGAAATTTTCCCTTACTAAATGTCATCATAAAGCTGTGCTGGTGTTCTTTGCTGGCTTTTAATGCTTTCTGTCTTTTTTCCTTTTGATGTCAGGTACAGTATGATCCTTTAATAAAATCCTAAAGGAAGGGGAATGTCTCTAAGCATAGCAATATATGGATAGATCTCTACATAAAAGAGAGGTAACATAAAAGGCAACCTGGAGCAGCTTTACTTTCCATTCTATTTGGCTATTTTTAAACTATCTTGGACACAGAAACCAGATTACAAAGTTTCTTAGAACTACTTGTAAAGTAAGAGTAAACTATTATTGATGACCAGAGGAACACTCTTCAGTGACATGCATGAGCTTTAGTACATGACCTTTATTTTGATAGTTCAGATACCTTGGCAGTTTAGTTCCTGGTTCTCAAGTGTGCCCTGGATGGATGAAGTACTCCTTCAATCTACCTTGGCCTTTTACCCTGGGATGTACAGAGTTAAACTTTGCTTAATAATATGGTTAGGAAATGAGAACATGAATGTATATATGTAGACCAAAAGCACCCAATGCTTCCTGATAGAAAAAAAAAAGATAAAAAAGGATTGAGAAAATACAGATCATCCTACTAACGAACCCATTTAGCAATAGATTAATTTACATTATCAGCAGCTGTCATCTTGTCCAACTTTCAGTGCATATTTCAGTGTATATTTTTGTATTTGTATATATGTATATATATATGTATGTGTGTTAATATATTTACAATATGTGTGTATACAGATATATATGAAAAATGAGACAGTTGTCTCTCCTTTTCTCTATCTATAAATCTATCTCCATTGCCATGTCCCTCTGAACTAAAAAAAAATGTGTCATTCAATCCAAAATGCCCCTAAAAGTGTTTGCATGATAGAGCAGATGGGCTGATTAAACTTAGAAAGAATGTGAGATGTGATGCTATGAGATACTGGGCCAATTTGCTAGCTTGACCCCTTAACTTTACTTTGAACCAGACGCATTTTTCCAATAGTTTCTGAATAATTCTCCATTTCATTTTTATTAGTAAATCATGCATTTTTCAATCAGCATTTGAGTTTTATTTTGCATTTTGGGAGCATATTAAAATTTACCTGAAACCTTTCTGTTGTAATCACATGGAATCTTGCTCCACTGATGGTTTTGACAATGACCTTCAAAAGGAGACCTGAAATCCAGAGAACTTTGAGATTACATATGGATGTTTCTTCTCTTTTTCCAATAGCTTCCCCATTGTCCCTGCTCCCCACCCCCTTCCTTAAAAGGGTGCCAGACAGTTAATTATTTTCCCAGTAGGGAACTCGTACCTCTTGGGAAAGGAAAGTTTCTGGAAAGTCATTTTAGGCTTCTTCCTGGCACCAATGACCATGACTTATTACTGTTGGCTCTTCACTTAAGAAACTCCATCTGTGGGAAGCAACTGCCTCCCCACAGCTATCTCCACAGAAAACCATTGTGTTATTCATGAAAGCAAGGACTTAAAGGAGGTGCTCCCCATAAGTCAATTTGTACCTTCCAAATTGAATAGTTACCATTTTACTCTTTGTGATGCTCAGGATGTTGCCAGTGATGCTACCACTATATCATCACTTTTTTTAGTTTTATACCCAAACTTCAATTATCCTTTATTTCATTTTCAAGGGTAATTCTATGTTCTGAGTTCATCCATTATTGATTCATTGAAAAAATTTAATAAGGGAAGTTGTCTACTGGACCTTTAGAATCTTTTCTTCTTGGGTAGCTATTTGAATGAATGTCCTCTTTTCCTTCCACCCCTGGAATCAGGAAAAGTAATTTGTATTAAAACAGTCCCAGAAAGCTGGGCTCTGGGCTTGCAACTATCCCAGGTCTCAGCTAGGGCCCATATTTTGTTCCTGCATACAGAATAATGTCTCTTCACTGGAAAAGGGGATTGTAGGGGAAAATATCATTATAAAAATTCTCAGTAGCTTTCATGGGCACCTAATTCATCTTAGCAAACAATATTTTAATGAGTCAAGTGTAAGTGGATTACAAACATCCGAACTCAATTTCCTTTAAAATTCACATGACTTCTAAAAGTCCGTGGGGAGAAAGCTTGGGGCAGAATGTGTTTTGGGTTTCAGAAAACCCAAACATTTGAAAATAACAATTGGGAACACTTTGCTGAACCCCCAACACCACTGGGTCAGCCTATCCCTGGTTGGCTATTTACAGCTTGTTCCAGGAAACCGGAACACAGAGCTTCTACTACTATTTTTTCCCTGAAGGGCACTTAAAATTAAACGTTCCCTTTGAACAACATCCACTTAAAAGGACAACCAAAACAAAATAAAACAAAAAACCCCAAACTGTGTCCCAAAGAATAATTTCCGACATACTGGGGCATGCATCGTTTGTTTTGTTCAAAATGTTTCTATATTATGACATTGATGGAAACTGCTGAGTTAAAGTTCTTTTGAATCTTTGAGTATTTGGACTTCTTAAGTTCATGATACAGCTAAGTGTTTTAACTTCTTGGGCAAAAAATATTTTTATTAATAGTAATAAGAATGGCTTAAATTTTTCCTTAAGTTGCTTTGCGAATGCTTTAAAAGCTCTGGAGATAAATCATTCCTTCAGATGCTTTGTTCTCAGATTGTTCAAATTGTTTGAAATTTAAGTCCTTCCAGACTTTGAGTTTACCACAGAATCACACAAACTCATTGTAGAAAAGGACCTTGAAGAAATCTAAAGAGGGATCCCTATGTTATCTTTACATATGTTTGTATGTATTTACATAATTATAGATAGGTACATATATATACATGCACACATAATTATGTTCATCTATGTTGTGCACATGTATACACACAAGCACTTACACTTTGTCCCTCTATCTACTTATCTTAAAAGCTTCTCCCATTATGGGGAAATTTTTCTGAGGTCTTGTTTTCTCCTGATTCTCCTACCTGACAGACTGTTCAGTTTCCTTTGTTGTATCATCATCCATGTCCTGCCACTTTAACTATAGGAATACCCCCAAGATTCTGCCCTGGGCCTTTTTCACTTCTCTCTCTACATTCTCTCTTTTAGGAACCTCATCAAGGGGTTTAATTACCATTTTTATGCAGATAATTTCCATATATCCATATCTAGCCCTAATTCCTTTCCTATGCTCCAATCTCATATCAATAGCTGCCTACTGTACATTCCTTATTGGATGTTTCATAGCTACCTCAACTTACTATGTCCAAATAAAACTCATTTTGCCGCCTAAACCTATCCTTTTCCCATAATGTTCTTGTTTATGTAGAGGTATCACCTCTCAGGTCAAATTCCACCACAAGAGTTCCCTCTTGATGAAACCATCTACTGGGGTCCATTGAAATAACTTCATATTTCCATATGTTTGTACACATTCTCTCATCCCCTCAGTAGAATATAAATCATTTTGTTTGTATCTGTCTTTGTTTCTCTAATGTTATTATAGACAAATAGTAAATGCTTAAGAAATTGATTGATTACCTTCTGAGACAATCCATTATATTTTTGGAGTTTACTTAGAGAATGGAGAAATTGCAATGTTTAGAGTAGATATTAGGTTATGAATCCCTTTAGGTTAATATGTCTGATTCTTTCTGTAAACCTTTGTTCTGATAAAGATATGCATAATCTCTCAGTCACAGAGAAAGTGTGGAGTGTTAAAGGCTCTGCTATTAAATAAAGTAAGTGTCCATACTGGAGGACAAAAGCAAGCATGAATGTGATTGCAATGATCCATAACTGGGAATGTCCTAAGGAATAAGTACGACCTATCTGTAAATTGGATCAATTTGTTGCCAAAGAGAATCTCTCTTTAACCTGTTATTAATATATGAAACTATGGATTTTTGTCTAACTGAAAGACTATTTTTATTCCATTTATCTATGTCTGTCTATAGGTATGTATGCATATATTTGTGTATATGTATCCATGTGTGAATATATGTGTAATATTTGTGTATATGTAACTATATGTGTATGTATGTTTGCATATATGCATGTATATTTATATCTATAAGTATACAGGTATATTTGTGTCTAGCTATCTTTTACTCCCTGGTAATCCTATCATGAGAAACATGAAATTCAAAAAACAAGAAAAGAGTACAGCTAAAAAAATGACAATTTAGCAGAATTAACCATCATATAATCATATCTATTACCTTTAATGGCAGGTATGTAGTAAATATAAATGAAGCTTATTGATAACCTATAAACCATACATTAGAGAACAAATTTCAGGATATTTCTCCACTAAATCATTTACCAGAGGTGCTCACTGGAAGCAGGATAGTTTTACTTTTATTTTAATTCAGTTCAATTCAACATTTAATAAGGTCCTAGCAGTGTTTGACTTAGTTTGAGCCTTTCCAATGATCATTCATTTAATGCCTAATGTATATATACAAAGCACCATGTGAGATACTAAGGATACAAAAATCAAAGAAATTGGCCCCCCCAAAAACCCAAACCCAAACTACCAAACTAAACCAAAGCAATCCATATCTGCCCTATCCAGCCCAATGTTCAAGAGAGAGAATATAAGAGATAAGCACGAAAGTCTTAATATGATAGTTTGGGGAATTGGAAGAGAGTAATAGCACTTTATATTGGATACAGCACATCATAAGCTAAGTCAAGAAAGAAGCTTAAAAAAAGCTCTAAGAAGTAGAAGTGAGATACATACAAGCTTATGCAAAAAGACAGGGGCACAAGATAAAATTCAGTTTGGGGAACAAGTAAATCTATATGATTAGGTCTTTCCCCCCTATGTTTAGCAGTACTTTGTGTGCCTTTAAAAAATTTTTTTAATTTATGGGATAAAGCAAGAATTTCCATAACACAATATAATAAAAAAATTACCTATGAAACTGAAAATTTATTATGTACAACTTACTATTCCATTTACATAGTTAATATCATTGTTCTCTTTCTTCTCAAAGTGTTCATGACTAGTGACATGCCCCAAAAGCAGGAATTGTAGCAAAAAAAAAAAGCAGAAATTTCCTGGAAATCTGGAAGATCAGATCATTGTTACTCTGATTTGGAAGAATTAGACATGGCCACAGCAAGCTTAGGTTCCTTGTAAATGGCTATTATAAGCACATCCAATAGAAGCATTCCAAAAATGTGTTCATTGATAGCAAGTGCAGTTTTCCAATGGGAAATGAGAAGACTACTGAGAACAAGAAGTCATAGTACCAGTGACTATTAATAAAGTATGGTCAAAGTTTGAGTTTGTGAGGCAGCTAGTCATGGGAGACATCAGTCTCGATGCAGTATAAAGATAATATCTGTTAGTCAGGGATGGAACTTGTGACTGATCTCATCACCATCATATCATACCTAACCAACTACAAGCACAATTAGGTGGTATTATCCATAGAGCTTTGAGAACTGAATAGAATTGTAGAGATCAAAGAATAGGAACAATTCTGTCCAGTAGAAAAATTGCTAATTTAAAAAAATATTTTATATTACTATTTTCAGAATGACTTTACAAGGTCTTATTCTGAAAATAGCAATGTAAAAATTTATAGGATAGTGAGGGTATTTAGTTCACAGAGATGACCCTAAATGAAATATCAGAATCACAAAATGTTAGAGATAAAAGGAACTGAAAAATCTAGCTTAGCTCCCTCATTTTATAGGTATAGAAAGTGAGGCTCAGAGCAATGAAGAACAACTAATGATCACAGAGCTAGTAAATAATAAAGCTAGAAACTGAATTCAGAACTCCATGTTGACTTCTTTTCTCAAACTGAATTAAAGCATTAGCAACTTCAGGGTTATTGGAATAAACTCTTCCTTCTTCACATTAACTGAAATTGCTGAGTTTGGCAATCCTATTCAAGGCTTTCTGTTTCTGTCTTATCTCCTGTCTTCTGGCTGTCTCTCTGTCTTTCAGGCTCTCTATCTCTGTCTTTCTCTGTTTCTGTCTATCTCTGTATGTGTCTGTGTGTGTCTCTCTCTTTCTCTGTCCCTGCTTTTGTCTCTTTGTTTCTGTCTCTTTTTCTGTATGTTTGTGCGCTTTCTTTTTCTCTCTACCTCTGTCTCTCAATCTCTGTCTCTGTCTGTTTCTGTCTCTGTCTCCCTGCCTCTCTATCTCTCTTTGTTCTTCTGTCTTTGTATCTATCTCTGTCTGTCTCTGTCTCTTTCTCTGTTTCTCTCTGTCTCTCTCTTTTGTTTCTTACCCTAAGCCTAGCATTCTATTTATCCTATACACAGTAGAAGCTCACTGAATGTTTAATGATAATTTTTCCCTAAGAAATAGTGAAGCTATTACTGGTTTCAATAAATGTATCCAGATTGACACTATGATCTTGCCACTCTCAAGATAATGCTTAGAGGTTACAATATCATCTTACTGATGCTGTCTTCAATGATCACTTCTAATTTTATATACTTGTCGTTTGTTTCCTTAACATGTAAAATCTCATGGCTAATAAACCAATTCCAGATTAGGCCATTAAAAGAAAAAAAAAGGTTCTGTATATCAGATTAAACCCAACCTGAATCATGTTAAATGCAGCCCACACTGGTCCCACAGTTTCTGTATGAATCACAGCAGATGACTAATGTCAAACCTGGGTACAGAAAAAAAAGCCATTTTATACATGCATTCATCATTATTTCTAAACAGCAGGGTTCGAATTGTTAATTCAATGGAAACTGAGAAAATGAGCTTTCATGAAACACTGCAGCTCATGGACCGTCTCTTCAGAGGCGGAGGACACATCTGACCTTTCTGTTAACATCACTTCTTGTTGCTTGGCAGGTGTCAGACAGATAAGCGTGCTGGGTACCACCTCCCCCTTTACAGCAGTACAATGGAAATTGTCAGCCTTCTTCCCCTTTCAAGATGTAGAAACTTCATTAGTTTTCAAAACCTTTTATGTAATTCGCTAAAGATAGATGAATAATGGTAAACTGTTAAAAAGAGTGCCTTTCCAACTATCTTGGCGATGGGGAGGAGGAGAAGTAAGGAGGCTGGAACGGCAACTCAATGACATGAAGTCGGCCCTATGCTGCCTGCCGGGACTAAAGGACAGAAAAAAAATGGCCCAAATGGCCCTGGAGACTCAGCTCCCTGCCCACGACGCCACAAAAGTCACGTGCTGAAAGACGGGCAAGTCTGAGAAAGGTTTTATAGGTGTTAGTCCTTTGGTCCTCACAACAATCCTGTGAGAAAGGCACTATGACTATTCTCAGTTTACAGATGATGAAACAAACTGCAGTTCAGAGAAATTGCATAGGACAGGAGAAAGAAGGCTGGGTTTGGAATCACGTCATCTTAGGTGAGAATTCACCTTCTGCCTCTCCAGCTTCCGGAACCTGAGAAAAGAGATGGATGGGGCATATGACTTCTAAAGACTGCACGATCTTAGAAGTTAGCCCACTGACTAAAACATAATAAGCACTTCTTCCTTCATCTATCCCTTCCTCTTTTCTTCCCTTCCTTCCTCTTTCCCTCCATTCCTTCTTTCTTTTTCTTCCCTTTCTCTACCTCCCTCTTTCTCTTTCTTCCTCCCTTTCCCCCTCCCTACCCATCTTTCTTCCTCCTTTCCTTCTTGTCTGCTTGCTTTCCTCCACCCCTTTCCCTCTTCCTCCTTTCCTCTCTCCCTCTCTTCTTTGCTCTGTCTTTCTCCATCCTCCTCCTCCTTTTTCTTTACCCTTTTTCTTTCTCTCCCTTCCCTTTTTTTCTTCCTTCCTATCCAATCTTAAACAACTGAGTATCTGAGGTCAGATATGAATCTAGGTCATCCAAACCTTCAGTAGAGAGCCTCTCCTGTGGCTGGACCACTCTACTCCTTACCTCAAAGAGCTCCCCTTTTTAAATAGTAGTTTCTTATACAAGGGAGAAACAAGCAAAGAACACTAAATATCATTAACCTTCTTTGATCCTTTTTTGATCCTGAACATTTATTTATTTCCTTTGCATTTATTCACAATGCACTATGCATAAAAAGCACTGTTAGGTATTGGGGACATACCAAGATAATATAGTCTAGCATTTACTAGAATAAATTTACTAGATTTACTAGAATAAATGTTAAGGCTCAGTCACAAGAGATCAGGGTCCTAATCAGCCTAATATAGTAATTCCAGGCCCAAGAGATTTATTTTAAGCAACTGAGCAACCTCTTCTGTCTGTTCCTTACTATTTGGTAGTAACTGCTCCCCAAATGGATGCTTATGTGGTAAAACCACTGGCACAACAAAGAAATTAAATACAGATCATTCACAACAATTATATATTCTCTCAAGGTTTATTGAAATTATATATGTGTATCTATGTGTGCATATGTACATATATATTTTTAACAGATATTTAGAGTTCTTATAAAGAAACAAAGGCTAAAGGCATAGATGTTTCTCATTTCTTCCAAACAATTTTAGGATAGATCAAGTTTCAAGATAACCATTTGTGCCTCACAAGTATTATCACCTTCAGATCAATTTATGAGATAAAGTGATCAGAAAAACATATGCTTACATATATTCTGTTGATTATTAATATGATTCTGTTGTGGGGAAAACAAGATGTTGTCTATTATCCCAATTTCTCAATCTATACTTTGGGATCTTTGAGCATTTTAATTGAGGAGGGAAATATGAAGGAAGGAAAAAAGGAAGGGGGAAAAGTAATCTGACTTTCCCCAAGCCCGATCCCTGAAAGGGATGATTCATAATATGGAAATGGGGATCTCCTCATAGTTTTGGCTGGTGTTGGCAAGATATTTCTTAACCCAGAGATGAAGGTAGGCAACACATCAAAAAAACAGAACAAAATCAAAAACCCCAAATAAAAATGCCATTAAGCTGGAATGTGGTCTGAACTTCTTAACTCTTAATTTTTCAAGCTTTAAAGGCATTCAATAGGATAAATAAGTTAGTATTAGTTCACAACTTCTATTCATATAAACAGTGTTCACTGAAACATTGCATCTCAGAGAATGATTAGAAGGCAAAATCCTTGGCAAAGGCAAGTGGGGCATGAAAATGGTTCCAGTATAATAGCGGAATGAGTTTTGAGCTAAGAACAAAGAAAGTCCTAGACTGAAATCCCACTTTGGGCACTTACTATTTATGTAACCAGAGTATGAAATTTCTGTCTGTCTTTGTCTCTCTGTTTCTCTGTCTCTTTCCCTCACTCTCTCCCTCCCTCCCTCCTTCTCTTCCTCTCTCTCTCTCTCTCTCTCTCTCTCTCTCTCTCTCTCTCTCTCTCCTCCTCTCCCTCCCTTTCTCTCTCTCTCTTCCTTTCCCTCTCCCTAACCCCCCCTTTCCTCTCTCCCTCCCTCCTCTTTCTCTCTCCTTCTCTCTCCCTTTCTCCCTAACCCTAAACCTCTCTCTCTCTCTCTCTCTCTCTCTCTCTCTCTCTCTCTCTCTCTCTCTTTCTCTCTCTTTCTCTCTCTTTCTCTCTTTCTCTTTCTCTCTCTCTCTCTCCTTCTCTCTCTCTCTCTCTCTCTCTCTCTCTCTCTCTCTCTCCCTCTCTCTCTCTCTCCCTCTCTCTTTCTCTCTCTCTTCCTTCTTCCCTTTCTCCTTCCCTCCTTCCCTCCTTCCTTCTCTTCCTCTCTCCTTCTGTCTCCCTTTCCTTCTCCCTTTCCCTCCCCCCTCTCTTTCTTCCTGTTCCCACTCTTTTTTCTCTGTTTCTCTTTGCCTCTGTTTCTGTCTCTGTTTGCCTATCTCTACTGCCATCTCTTCCCCTATGAAATGAGAGTAATTGTACCTGTAATAACTATTCTTTGAAGGTTGTTGTAAGGCTTATGTGTGATAAAGTATGGGAAAGGATTTTCGAAATAGTATATACATATGCAAATATATATGTAGTTTCATACCTACCCCTGATTTTCCCACTTCGATACTATCTTCCAGAATAGTACAGTGGATAGTGTGTTGCACTTTGACATCAAGAACCTGTATTTAACTCTTTCATCAGATCTTTACTATGAGACCCTGGGTAATGTACACACACATACACATACACACACACCACAAAGCAGACATTAGTAAGTACTATAAGGATAAACAAAAATCAATGATATTTAAAAATCAAATTTTCCAATGTAAATCAAAGTTTATCATTTAAAAAACAGTGAGAAAGTAGAAACTATGACAAAGTGGAAAAAACCTGGAATTAGTAGAGAACTGGCCTCTGACACTAACATTTTTTTTAATCTATGAAATAGGGACAATAATATTTATACTTAATACTTCATGAGATTATTGCGAGGTTCACATGAAATAATGTATGTCAAATGTTTTTCAAACCTTGAAGCACCATATAAATGTCAGTTATTTTTATATCCAATTATGGTAGAATTCAGACACATGGAATAAAGATTAGAGTAATATAGGCTCTTAGAGAATCAGGATTATAATATGATGTGTTTTGTTTTGGTATCTCTGGATATTTTTTTGGTCAATGTTTGAAAGCTACATCTATAGACATCCACTTGATTCAGAGATGAAGAGAAGGTGCTATGGTTTTTCAAACATGCCATTGGCAGAATGGTAGTAAAGGTGGCAGGAGTGGAAGGAGGAGGAGTAGAATCAGATGAGATGAGGTCATGATAAAGAGTACAATAAAAAAAACCAGCAAAGGGGTGTAGCAGATAGAGGGCCAGATGTAGCCAGGAAGCCCTTAGTTCAAATCTAGCCTCAGACATTTACCGGCTGTGTAATCCAGGCAAGTCAATTAACCCTATTTGGTTCAATTTTCTCATCTGTAAAATGAGCTGAAGAAGGAAATGGTAAACCACTTAGACAAAAAAACCCAAATGAGGTCACAAAGATCAGACATGGAAGAAAAATGGCTGAATAGCCAATGATAATGTAGGATGAATAAATAGTAATATAGAATGAGGGAGGGGAAGAGTAGTGGAAAAGTAGGCCATGGACTAAGAATAGTTTGCCTTTATACAACATTTTAAGATATACAAAGTATTTTAGATACATGATCCCATTTAATTTGCAAATAACCCTATAGGAAAGTACTGCTAGGACTCCCACTTTATAGTTAAATAAAAACTGATGCTCAGGAAGGTTAAGTGATTGGTCTAAGACTTCTAACTAGGGATCTGATACAGAAATCAAACAGATTTTATTTATACTGGAGTTCAACACTATTAACTCTATCATTCTGGGAGATAGTATTGGAATGGGAAGAGAAGGAGTGGATATGAAAGTGTATTAAAGGCTGCAGTCCAGGAGTAGGAAATGTAATTAAGTCCCTGACATTTACTCTTTCTGAGGCATTCATTGGCTAAGCCAGTCCAAATTCTCCTCTATCTTCTTCATCTTGAAAACAAGATTATGTTGCTCTTTGGTTCCCTGTCCATCTCCATAGTTTTTCCTCCTTCCAGTTTTTTGAACCTAATTAGGACCATAACACTGGAGTTAGCAGGGATCTCAGAAGCTATCTAACTGAGTTCTTCACATTACAAATAAGGAGACTGAGGCCCAAGGAGGTAATAACTTCTCAAGATGATACAGGTACTAAATGACAAAGATAGGATTTGAATTTGGATCTTCTGGCATCTAAGTTAGAGTTTCTTCCACCACATTATTTTTCCTTTCTCAAATTTCTGGTTACCTTCTGAACATTTTAATGTTCAAATATATCATAATGTTGATATATTTGCCTTTGGACTCATTTCTCCACATAGCCTGGAAACTTTTTTTGTTTACAAACAAATTTTAAAATGAAAATATTCATAAGAATTCCATTTATTTATTCCAGTGGTACATTTTATCTAAATGGTTGATAGTTAACTTCAGTACAATCCAGTCATTTCAATCATGTCCAACTTTTTGCGACTCCATTTGGTATGTTCTTAAAAAAAAATAATGAAGTGATTTATCATTTCCTTCTGCAGCACATTTTGCAGATAAGGAAACTGAGACAAATGGGGTTAAGTGATTTGCCCAGGATCACACAACCAGTAAGTATCAGAAGTCAGATGTGAACTCAGGAAGATGAGTTTTCCTGATTCCATGCCTGGACCTTTATTTATTATACAACCCTACTGCCCTAAATGCTAATTTAGAAATGTCCAAATGATGAAGTGGAACTGGGGTTATGGCTAATATGACTATAATCAGTAACATTTCTTTTATTAACAATAGCAACAATGAAGGTTTTTGAAGGCATCAAATATAGTGAGAGTCTTCATCTATTAGACAAAGCTCAGCCCCCTTGCTGACAGATTTTATTGGATGTTTTGGGTTTTTTTGTTTTGTTTTGTTTTCATTTTTGTTTTTAAATAGGGCAAGAATTCCTGAATGCAAATTCTTTATAAAACCCAAAGCACTTTTTTTTTTCTGGGTGATAGTGGTGATAATGATTCTATACAATCAGTACAGATGAAAATGCACAAAGACATCTGAAAATACCATTGAGCAGACTTTACTGCCTGGTAAATTATGGGCCACATTGAGTTAGTATTATAAACCTTAATGGAACATAGGAAACCAAGGGCTTCTTTCCCACTGGCCAGGCTGATGGTCTTTAACTACAAGGGAAAGACCAAGACAGCAAACAGGAAACCATCTCCATAGCAACAGGCCATTCAACTTAACTTTTTAACACATAAAGAGGTAATTACTTTATTTTTTTTATTTCCATTTTTATAATTTTCACAGTTTATAATAGCAGAAGAGACCTCTGGGTCAGACATTTCCTGGCAGTTAATAACAGGCTGATTTGAGGTCAGTCCCTGTTGAAAAGCCATGCTAAAATCCCTTTTCAATTAAAAAAAAGTGTTTGGATTTTTTCCCCTCTTCTCTTGCCTGAAATCCACAGCACAAACAAATGACAGAATTTAATGTTCACTCTCAAGGTGTTTTGATTCACTGCACATGGATACAATAAGGAAGGGACTGCTGTCTGGCACTGGGGATTGGATTAGGGTGGGGGAACATAGAGAAGGCAAAGATTTGCAGGCTATTTTTCCTAAATCATAGCCTTTCAATGTTAGGAGAGATTTGGAGTAATTATGATGGGAAGATCAGATTAAGAAGATGGCAGAGGATAGATCTTTGAAGAAATAACCAGACCAACAGCTGTGCCAGGGACCAAAGATCTCTCTTCTTCCTCAAGAAGAGTAGTCTTTAACTAAAGATGATTGCCATGAATTCCTTTGCAAACACAACTTCTGTGTGCCTTCTTTTTCTATTTCTGAATTTTCAAAGAATTTTATCTTACCCTCTAGAATGAAAAGCTAGAGATCTGTATATTTGGTGAATGGAAGCCAGATTACTGTCATGCAAATTGATCTCGGAAAATAAGGGAAAGGCTGTGTGACAGAAGCACCTGTTGTTTTCCTGTTATTCAGTAATTTTCAGTCAAGTCCAACTCTGTGACCCCATTTGGGGTTTTCTGAAAAAGATACTAGAGTGGTTTGTCATTTCCTTCTCCAGCTCATTTAACAGATGAGGAAACTGAGGCAAAGAGAGTTAAGTAACTTGCCTAAGCTCACATAGCTAGTGAGAACTCAAATTTTCCTGGCTCCAGGTCTAGCTCTCTATCCACTACCCAAGGCTTCTTAAACTTTTTCCACTCATGACCCCTTTTCACCTGTGAAATTTTTATGCAACCCTGGTTATATAGGTATATAAAATAGATATACAAATCAAGTATTTACCAATAATAAATGATTATTTCACAACCCCAACATTCATTTGTCTTTCCCCCTATGGGATTATGAAACACATTTTAAGAAACTTTGTGTTCCATCCCCTAGCTGCCCCAGTACCTGTTGCAGAATGAAGCATCTCCCTGGTCAGGTTTCTGCCTCTTACAAACTGACACAGCAGGTTCTGGAAACCTGGGAAAAGATGTTAGCAAAAGTTCTTTGAGTGTCATTCCAAAATCTGGCCTTCAGCTATGTGATACTAAATGACAGAAAGGAAGGAGAGGGGATCTGAAAGCACACCTTAAATTCTTCTCTTCCACACAATCCAATCAGCCAGCAAATATTTATTAAATACTCTTTGTGGGGTCAGTGTTGTGTTCTTCACTGCAGGAGATCAGGAGAAGTATGTGACTTGATCTCAGATATTAATCAGCTTGTAAATTAAATTGGGGGGGAAGGAGCTTGAACACATTAAATAACTAACAGATGTTAAATTGTATGGTTCATATTCTGAATGCTATAATAATAGCTGGTGTAGTGCTTTACAAATATTACCTCATTTGATCCTGACAGCAACCCAGTGAGCAACCCTGATTGTCCTTATATTACATATGAGAAAATTAAGGCAGATGAGAAGTAAGTAACTTGGCCAGCAGTTCCAGGGCTGCACTATAGCTGTCCATTCACCATAGAGGAAATCCACCTTTTATTTCAAGGCTAATCGCTGTGCAAAAGCTTTCTAGTCATTTCCTTCACCAAGAGCTTCATCATCTCTGCTGCCATCCTTTGGACTAGGAAAGTTCATCCTCAGGATCTGTCCTCTCAAGCTACTACAGGTGCTTTTGCTCCATTTTAGACCACTTTGGGAGGGACTGTGGACAGCTTCAGGTAGCCCCATATCAAGAACGTCCTGATCTGCTCAAATGCTCACAGATCTGATTCCTAAACAGGAAAAAATGAAAAGAAAACTCAAAAGAGGCTGAAGACATCCCTAACTTCACAGGCTTGTTGTAGGGATTTTGCTTTGTAAGCCTTAAAATGTTATATAAGTGTTTCTTTTAAATGTTTCAATTATGTTTATGGGAGATTCCCTTTGTGTTACTCTTCTCTAAAATGACACCTTTTTCTTTTCTTTTTTTTTTAAATAAAGTCTTCATACATCGGCTCTACTCTACAATCTATGCAACATATTTCCTGAGTGTCTTTTCTCTCTTGCTGGATAATACTTCTGGAATGAAGAGCTCATTAGTTGCTTTTTTGAGCAAGAAAACCAAAACTTTTGAGCCAACTCTTTTGAGCAAAGAAACCAAAACTTTTTTTTCATTATTCAGTACTTTGAGTTACTTTGGTTGTGCTTTTGTTCTATTTAGTTCACTCTATATCACTACATACAAATCCTCTGAATTTCTCTTATTTGATACATTGAACCCAGATACCAGAGTTTGTTTAGTTAGTCTCCAAACAAGTCACCGACTTTGTTTCTAGTTCTTGAGGTGGCTAGATGGCACAATGGATAAAGCACTGAATGATCTCTCTACTCATTTGAGAGACTAATAAATATCTCTCAATTTGTTGCTGAATTCCAAATTCTTATATTATCTTCAGTAAGAATAGGTTTTTTTGTCCCAACATCATCTGGGACTTCGTTTTAGTAACTATTATAACAAAAATTACTATAAATAATCTAGTGTAACAGGTATGTTAGGTAGGCATACCTCCTAAAATGATCACAAATTTTCAACTCTTTTGAGAGGACAAACAAAACAAAATAACCAAAATAGGTTTTGAAGCTTCTCTTACACATTATCTAAAACTCACTCCTTTAAGTTTCATTTAAGAGAATCAAATATCAAAAAGAGACAGAATCAAATCTCATTGGAACTTTCAAGAGCCCTGCTGCCATTCTAGGATTTAAATCTACCCCTTGTAGATGGTAAGACCTAGAGAAACCAATGTAATCTGTCTCCCCCTGAGCCATAATCATTTGTGCTGTTCAGGTCTTAAGGTTAAATGAGGTATTTTAAAAATCAGTCAGTCCTTTTGGACATTATTGAGTCCACTTTGTAGGGAGAAAGCTCTTTGTGAGGAGCTTCACAGCAACGAGCTTGGCATCCTGATATCTAAAAACTACCCGTGTTACACAGGTAAAGTGGAATGAAAACTGAAGATAATAATTTAATGAACTATAGCCCAAACCTTCCTCTACATTATGTTATTAAGGAAAGAAAAAATTTCCTCCTCTCTATTTCCCAAAACTTGTCTTTACTGATAAATTCATCATCTTCATCATCATCATCACCATCATGATTAATACTATTATTACTACTACTGCTTCTGCTGCTGTTACTAACTACTACCACCACTGACACTTCTACTAACATTGCTGTTTGTCCTTCCCTTTTGAAGGGACCAATAATATCATGGAGTCATGCTTTAATTTGCAGGTGAAATTTCTGCTGATTTAAGGGAGGCATAATGGCACAAAGACATCATCTTCATTCTCTCTTCCAGACGAACTGAAATCCAATGGCAAGACCAAGATCAGGATGATTGGCAATGTCCTGGGAAGCAGTAGATGACCTTAGAGTTTTTAATATCTCACCAAGCTCTAAGGTTCCTTCAGAGCCATTGGAACAAATTGTCTTCATGTACCTCTTCAGCAAGGGAAGTCTTCACACATTTTAGGTAAATATGCCACTAAATTACTGATGGTTTAGCTGCCTGTCAGTTACTCTCAACCTGTTTTATTCCATCTGCTGATCCATACATAGTTCATACTATAGCTTCTAGGAGCCACAGGGGAGAATTGAATGACAGGTGGACACAAAAGATGGAAGAGCAAGAAAAAAATTACCTTCTCTATAGTTTGACCTAGAGCTGTCTCTGCATACAATTTCCTTTTATGTCACATTTGTTGTTCAATCATTTTCAGTTGTGTCTGATTCTTCATGATCCCATTTGGAATTTTCTTGGCAGAAATACTCTGATTTTCCATTTCCTTCTCCAGATCATTGTTACAGATGAGAAAACTAAGGCAAATGTAGTTAAGTGATCTGCCCAGCAGCTTATAACTACTAGTGTTATCTGAGGCGAGATTTGTTTGATTATCCTATGTAAATGTAGCCTAAAAAATGACATTTGTGCAGCTGAAAAATACAGGCCAATGGTTCCTATTTGGGGACTTTAAAAATATACCTCAAATTTTCCCTCCTATATTTCAAACTCCTTGAGGGCAGGCACTTAGCTAATAGCTGACACCCCAAAGCACAGCTTTGCTACATGCAGATGCTTCCTCTATGGGTATTGAACTACTAGTTTTGCCTGCAAGTCTCTTCCCTTTCCCCTTTTCCATCAGCCTGGTTTACTGGTGTCCTTACTGTATCTCTTCTCTCAAGTCTTTTTCTGAAGTTGGATTGCCAGGTAATTGTCAGGCCTCTGTTAAGTGCTTTTGAAAACTGAAGCTCTTTTGACCGAGCCTTAGAACTATTTTCAGGCAGCTTTCTTGTAATGACTTGCAGCTGTGACTGTCATTCTGCCACAGGGAAAAGTGTCAGCAAGACCAAGAATAGTAGCAGTCTGTCATATCCTTGTTTTTGACTTTCTCATCTAAAATGTTAATTAAGAAGTTGCCAAGCACAGAATCAAAATAAAAGTCAGAGAAAAGTAGCAAAGACAAAAAAGTACAATAATGGTAGCATTATATCCAAGAATTTAGCTCCCTCTTTTATCACCACCCCCCATTCCTTCTCCTCTCTCTCTCTCTCTCTTTCTCTCTCTCCCTCCTCCTCTCCTCTGCTCTCTCTCTCTCTCTCTTCTGTCTTCTCCTCCCCTCTCCCTCCCTCTCTGTCTCCCCCCTCTCTTCCTTCTCTCTGTCTCTATCTTTCTGTTTATGTCTCCTTCTCTCTCTCTCTGTCTCTGTCTCTGCCTCATTTTGTCTCTGTCTCTCACCTTCCCTCTCCTTTTCTTCCTCTTTTCCTGTCTCCCTTTCTCTCTGTCTCTCTCTGTGTGTAACTGTCTCTCTCTTTTTTTCTCTCTATCTCCGTCTCTTCTGTGTTTCTCTCTGTTTCTGTCTCTGTGTATCTGTCTCTCTTTGTTTCTCTCTGTCTCTGTCTCTCTGGGTTTCTGTCTCTGCATGTCTCTTTAGGTCTCTGTCTCTGTCTTTTTGTCCTCTGTCTCTCTTCTTCCTTCCTTTTCTTTCTCTTTTTCCCTCCTTCCCTTTCTCCCTTTCTCTCTCTTTCTGTCTCTCTCTGTCTCTGTCTCTTCCTCTCTCCTTTCCCCTTTCTCTCACTGTCTCTCTGTCTCTCTTGCTCTCTCCCTCTCCCTATTTATTTCTCTACCATTATATTTATATATAATACATGCATATATATGTGACATATATGACCAAGGTACCAAATGACATAGATACCAAAATTAGAATCCAGACCTGGGTACAAATCCTACTTCAGATATTTACAATCTACATTACCCTGGACAAATTATAACTTCACTGTGCTTCGATTTCAAAATCTGTAAAATAAAAGGATTGTAATCAGTGGCTTCTGAATTACCACAAACTCTAAATCAATGATCCTCTGATGCTCTGAATTTATCTCAATTACTTCTCCTAAATGTACATGTTAAGACTAAAAAAACAAATGAAAAAAAGCATACAAAGGAATGAATTTTTAGAATTTTGCTTCATTTCATGGTGCATTTTCAAAGCTACTTCTTCAAAAATGTGTTCCTTTTTTGAATTGACCATGGGTAAACGAAAATGTGTTTGCCATTTCATAGATGATTTTCAGGCTCACAAGTTTTTCATTACACACCAAAAAAACAGGTTTCCCCAAGAACTTTCCCTACTTAACACACCTGAAATCAGTCCCAGAGATAATCATCATGATTATCATCACCATCACTACCATAGCTAGCATTTATATATCCTTTACTATGTACTAAGCTCTTTACAAATACTTTCTCATACTCTTCACAACAACTCTGAAAGGTAAATATTATTATCATTACCATTTTATAGTTGAGAAAATTGAGGCAAAGTTAAGTTTCTTGTTCGGGGTCACACAGTTCTTGAATGTTAACAGAAGCAAAATAGCTTTTTAAAAGTAGATGTAAAAACAGAAGCATGATTAAGTCAATTATGAGTATTCTTTCTAAATGTGGATTTAACATTCTCCCAATCTCTCTTAATTCTAATACTTTCTCTCTGTTAATTATTTCCTATTGATCATGTACATCATCGTCTTTAATAATTGAAAAGGACCAAAATGGCATCACAATGCTAAGGAATAGATTGTTTTGTATAATTGCTCAATGTCTCCCCAATTAGATTGTAAGTTCCTTGAGGGCAGAAACTGTCTGTCCTTTGCCTCTTTTTGTAGCCCTTAAACTTAGTCCAGTACTTGTTACACAGTAGGTACTTAATAAATCTTTAATGATTGATTTCTTTATATATTAACTGAATTGTTTTTAAATGTGACAATAGCTAAATTACAGAAACTTTAAAGCTTGATTTGATCAAAATCTTCATATTAATAAAAGCACACACAAAATTTGGGCCTACATTGTAATTCTCACTAAATTAATCCAGGGAGAGTTATGATTCTAAAGGCGATATTAAAAACATTTGAATCCATTAAAAAAAAAACTGTTAAAAGAAAAAAAAAAAACTCCAACAATTTTTGTAGTCATTGCCCCAAGCTCTCTGACTTGGGGGAAGAAGGAAAGAGAGTAACACTAATAAGTTATATTTATACAGCACTGAAGTCTACAAAGTTCTTTCTTCACAATCCCATGAGGTGGATAACCAAAGAATATGTATTTCCACTTTGATATTCAGTCATGTTCAACTCTTTGTGATTCTTTTTAAGGTTTTCTTGACAAAGATACTGAAATGGTTTGCCATTTCTTTCTCTAGTTCATTTTATAGATGAAGAATTGAAATAAATGGGGTTATGTGACTGACTTGCCCAAGGCCGCACAGCTAGTAAGTGTCTGAAGCTGGTTTGAAACTCACCAAGATGTTTTCTTAAGGGATAAACTCCTTGCATCAATGCAAATCAGAAGCTCCTTTACAACTTAAAGTCTTAAAAAGTTTCCTGGGGAACTGAGATTTTAAGTGAATTGTTTAATTAAAGTCACACAGCTAAATAGGTATCAAAAGAAGAATTTGAACAAAGTTTTCTTGAGTTCAAGACACTGCTTCTCAAACAGTCTATAACAGGTTGAAATTCCTGGATCAATTATCAGTTAAGGAAAGTATTGAAAGGTTGTTAAGTAGAATAAAAAAAGCGAAACACATTGGGGCAGGGTCAATGAATTATTGGTAAAGGTGAGCAGAAAAGTACTGATATTTTCAGTCAGAGAACCTGAAATTTAGTTGTAACTCAATCACTTACTATGGACAAGTATATACCCATACACAGTTGTCTATACCTGACCTGCTTTCTTTCCCCTACTTTTTTCTTACTCACTTCTATGTCTGGATTATTTCAAGTTTCCTGATGTCATTCCAGTTAAGAATGGATTTGATTCAAAAACAATTTTATACACATACACACATAGATATATAGGTATAGATAAAAGTATTTTAAATTGTTATTTAGAATCATCAAGGTGGAATGACAGAAGAAATGGGTTGAGAGTCAGGAATGCTGGACTCAGGTTTTGCCTCTGCCCCAATTTTCTTAACCAAGTCATTAAATCTCTCTAGGACTCAGTTTCTCCTTTTGTGAAATGAGGGAATTATACTAAAAGTTCCTAAGTGTTCTTTTTTTCCTATGAAACTTTATGATTCTAGTTGAAAGGAATTTTAGAAGTCATTTAGATCAAAATGCACATAAAGCATAATCCTGTGTATAATATCCCTGACAAGTAGTCATTTCAATTTCATGTCAAGATCTTTAGCAAAAGGGAACTCACTGTCTAAGAGAGCATTTTAAGAACATTCTATTTACTGGAACTGCCCAGTTATACTGGAAAGTAGTCAGTCTCTCTCTGCCATGAATGATTTCCATCCATTGGTTTTAGAAGTGCTTCAAGAACTCACAGAACAAGTCTAATCTTTCAGCACATTGTTTTGCACATAGTAGGAAGATATTTAATAAATGCTTGCCAAGTTGTCTTAAATCCCTCATAATAGCACTTAAATATTTAAAGAGAATTACTATTCCTTTCTGGAGCAGCTAGATGATACAATGAATAGTCAGGTTAGGGTCAGGAAGATTTTTCTTTCTGAGTTAAAACCTGACTTTTGACACATTAGCTGTATGATTCTAGGCAAGTCACCTAGCTCTGTTTGTCTCAGTTTCTCCATCTGTAAAATGAGCTAGAAAAGAAAATAGCAAACCATTGTAATAAACATGGCCAAACAACAATATTAATCATTCCTTTTTACAACCTTTCTCCTCCAAACCCCTGATTCCCATCTCCCTAAAATGACTCTCTAAATCACTGAAGTTTGTAGACCCTTTAAAAGCTTTATCCTATTAGACTCTTTACATCCCCCTATCATTCTAATTTCCTTTCTTTCATCATCATTATTATATAGAGATGTTCTCCAACTTGACAATGGCACTTCTAAAAATTGCAGATCAGAACTGGACACCATCTTCCATAGTATCTTCTTTATTTTTGGTTACTTTATCTTATCAAATGCAACCTAAAGTTATATTTGCATTTCTTGAATTTATACTATACCCCCAATCCAGCCCAGGATTTCATCATCTGGACTACTTTCCAATGATGTTTCCCCAATTCTATACAGTACTCAAATATAGAATATTAAATGAAGGACATTATACAATTATAGTGTCTTAACATTTCATATTTTTTAGCTCAATTGAAAATTCCAGCCTGTTGAAATTTGGGGATTTTGATTTGGGATCCATTAGGTTAGCTGCCCCTCCCCACTTTGTTCCATTTGGAAATCTGATCAGTATGCCATCCAAATCTTCATCTATTCAAGCAATAAATATAATAAATTAGGGCCTAAGATAGATGCCTGTAGTAACACTAAATAGATTCCCTTTTTAATCCTTCATCCCCATTGTCAATCAATATTCCTTGGGTATGATCAGTCAGCTCCATACCCACCTACTCATACTATCATTGATCTCACAACTCTCTATTTTGTACACAAGAATATTCTGAGAGAAATTTTTCAAATTCCTTCCTGAAATACTGCTCCACTGTGCTCTTGGCATTCTGGTGCTATATACAAGTCTAGGAACTCTGTAAGAAAAACGCAATGAGATTAGTCTGACATGACTCATCCTAAATAAATCCATGTTGGCTCATAGAGATCATTCCTTTATTTTCCAAGTTTTTGTTAGCAATCTGTCTTAGAAGTTTACCAGAATTCAAAGTCAAGATCATTGGTCTATAAATTGAGATATTTATCTTTCTCTCCCTTAAAAAAATTAAGGCATTTTACCCATCTCCTATCTTATGGAACCTCTACCATATGGTTTTTGTGGTTGTTTGTTTGAAAGTATCCTATGATAGTATTCTAGGACTGGCAACCCATCATCTTTTCATATATGTTAGTTAATAATTGTTTCAAAAAGATCATTTCTGTTCAATCCTTCCCAGTCTAAAAAATCATTCTTTTTTTGGCAGAGAAAAAAAGGAAAATATAAGTTGAGTAATTCTACCTTATCATCTATTATCATCTTACTATTTACTCCAGCTTGGGTTCAAACTATTTCTTATTTTTCCCCTCTTCCCTAACTTAACTTCATAAAGGAAAACAAGTTCTTTTTTGTTGTCTTTTTCATTTAATGAAAGCCTCAGTTGTTTTTGTTTTTTTTTAACCACTTGGCTAAATGTTCTTAAAGGATCCCATCACTCTTTTGTATTTATCTTTAATTTCATATCTCTTCCTTATATTTTTTAAAAATCTGAATGAGTTGAGCAATGTTCATCCAGTTAGAGGCTCTCTCTCTCTTTTTTCTCTTCATCATAATCATTAGTGAATATATAAGTTGAATATCATTCTTATGATCTTACATCTTTACTTCAGTTAATTCTCTTTTAAAATATCAGGCCTTCATTTCCAAAATATATAGAGAACTGATTCACATTTATAAGAATACAAGCTATTCCCCAATTCAGAAATGGTCAAAGGATATAAACAATTTTCAGACAAAGAAATTAAAGCCATTCTTAGTCATATGAAAAAAATGTTTTAAATAATTATTGAGGGGCAGCTAGATGGTACAGTGGATAGAGCACTAGTCCTGAAGTCAGGAAAATCTGAGTTCAAATCTGGTCTCAGACACTTAACACTTCCTAGCTATGTGACCCTGGGCAAATCACTTAATCCCAATTGCCTCAGCCAAAAAAAAAATTAATAATTATTGATTAGAGAAATGCAATTAAGACAGCTTTGAGGTACCATTTTATATCTCTTAGATTGGCTAAGATGACAGGAACAGATAGTGACAAATTGTTATAGGGGATATAGAAAAGCTGGAACATTAATGCATTATTGGTGGAATTGTGAAATGATCCAACAATTCTGTTTTAGATGTGTTTCTTGTATACAACATATTGTTGGATTCTGGTTTTTAATCCACTCTGCTATCTGCTTCTGCTTTAAGGGAGAGTTCATTCCATTCACATTCACAGTTAAAATAACTAATTCTGTATTTCCTGTCATCTTATTTACCCTAGCTTATGCTTTTCTCTTTCTTATCCCCTTTCCCTCCTCCCTACTATTTTGCTTTTGAAAACCACTTCCCTCAAACAATCCTTCCCCTTTAGAGCCCCACCCACCCCCTTTTCCCCCCCTTTCCCTCCTGTTTCCTTATAAGTACGTCTATTATTCCCTCTGAGCCAAAGCTGATGAGATGGAGATTAACCCAATTCTCATTCCCCTCCCTTTTCTCCCCTCAATCATTATAGGTTTTCTTTGCCTCTACATGTGATGTAATTTCCCTTATTTTACCTCCTTTTCCTCTTCTTCCAGTGTTATCCCTTTTCTACCTCTAATTTCTTTTTCAGTTTATCATATCATAAGATTCATAAAATCACAATAAACATATAATAATAATCATAAAATCACAGTAATCATATGATAATAATCATAAAATCACAGTAATCATATCATAATCATAATGTAATAATCAATTCATAAAATCAACCCTCATTCTATAAGTATCTATAACATAAATATAGTTCTCAAGAGTTATTTTTTCTTGTTACCTTTTTATGTTTCTCTTGTGTTCTGTGTTTGTAGATCAAATTTTTTGTTCAGTTCTGGTCTTTTCAGTAGAAATAGGTGAAATTCTCCTATATCATTGAAAGACCATCTTCTTCCCTGGAAGATAATGCTCATTCTAGCTGGGTAACTTATTCTTGGCTGTAATCCAAGTTCCTTTGCCCTTCTGAATATCTGATTCCAGGCCCTTCGATCCTTCAAAGTAGAAGCTGCTAGGTCCTGTGTGATCCTAATTGTAGCTCCCCGATATTTAAATTGTTTCTTTCTGGCTTCTTGTAATATCTTTTCCTTGGTATGATAGTTCTGGAATTTAGCCACGATATTTCTGGGGGACTTAATTTTTGGGTTTCTTTCAGGAGGTGATCGGTGGATTGTTTCAAGGAGTATTTTGCCTTCTGGGTGTAAAATATCAGGGCAGTTTTCTTTTATGATTTCCTGGAATATAGTGTCCAGGTTCTTTTTTTCATCATGGCTTTCAGGAAGCCCTATAATCCTTAGATTGTCTCTCCTAGATCTATTTTCCAGGTCAGTTGTTTTTCCTAGGAGATATTTCATGTTTTTCCTCTATCTTTTCATTTTTTTGTTTTTGTTCAACTGATTCTTGAAGTCTTGATGAGTCATTCATTTCCAATTGTTCGATTCTAATTTTTAATGTCTTATTTTCTTCAGTTACTGTTTTTAGTTCCTTTTGCAATTGACCAATTACATTTTTTTGTTCACTGCATTCTTTTTCCATTTTTTCTATTTTATTTTGCAGTGATCTCATTTCATTTCCCCATGTTTCTTCTAACTCTCTTTTAAGATTTTTTATGCAATCTTCAAAGAGAGCCTTGTGACATGGAGACCAATTTATGTCTCTCTTTGGGGCTTTTTCTGGAGTTGCTTTACCTTTAGGGGCCTCAGGATTTGAGGTCTGTTCTTCCCTCTCTCCATAAAAGTTGTCTATGGTGAGAGCTCTTTTTGGTTTTTTATTCATTTTTTTTAAAGGTGTAAGGTCTGTTTAGGGCAAAGGTGGGACAGCTGCTTTAATTTGCCCTGGGGCAGTTCTGCTGATTGAGTTATTTCAGGAACTGGGCAGTTCTGCTGATTGAATTATGTCAGTGCTGGGCAGCTCCGCTGATTGAATTATTTCTGGTGCTTATCAGACCTGTTGTTTGATTGATTGCTTTAAGGTGCTGTGTAATGGCAGCTAGTTACGATGCTCATCAGGGGTTCAGTGGTTCACAATCTATCCCCCTCAAAAGGCAGACCCTCCAAACCACCTGCCCACAATCAGGACAAATTGTTCCAAGAGGCTCGCAGAAGACTCCCAGGTGTGTGAAAAGCACAACGCTCCCACTCCTGTTCTGACTCCTGTTCCAGCTCCCTGCTCCAGCTCCCTGCCCCGGTCTCCCTGTGCTGCAGTCTGGGTTCAGCAGGCCACCCCCTGCCCCATTAAAACAGACCTGTTTTGAGGTTCCTCCAGAGTATCTTCTTCTAGAATCGCGTTGCTCTCCGGATATTGTGGATTTTTTTGCTTCAGAATCAGTCTAGAGGCTTCATATTTTGTTGGTTTGAGGGGAGGTTAGAGGAGGTTACAGAGAATCCTGTCTGATCTCCGCCACCATGGCTCCACCCCCGGAAGGAAACCGATCCAACAATTCTGAATAGCAATTCAGACCACTGACCAAAGGGCTATCAAATTATGTGTACCCTTTGATCTAGCAGTGTCTCTTCTGGGTCTGTATCCCAAAGAGATTATTAAAAAAAAAGAAAAGGACCTACATGTGCAAAAATATTTGTTGCAGCTCTTTTTGAAGTAGCAAGGAACTGAATATTGAATGGAAAATGCTCTCCACATCCAGTGAGAGAAATATGGAGAGTGAATGTGGATCAAAGCATAGTATTTTCACTTTTTGTTGTTGTTGCTTGTTTTTCTAGTGTTTTTTCCCTTTTGATCTGATTTTTCTTTCACAGCATGACAGATATGGAAATATGCTTAGAAAAATTCCACATTTTTAACCTATATGAGATTGCTTGCTGTCTTGGAAAGAGGGAAGAGGAGAGAAAGGAAGAAAAATTTGGAACACAAGGTTTTGCAAAGGTGAATAATGAAAATTATCTTTGCTTATATATGGAAAAATATAAAAAATAAAATAAAATAAAATCTCAAGCTATCAGATCATACCTATCTTATCTTTAAACTTTTTGACATCAACTCTCCTAAAGACTAAGAGTTAAAAGTACTCAGATGTCAGACACATTGCTTCTTAAGATTCTCATTATTTCAATTTCACCTACCACTTCCTTCTTATTGATCAAAATCAGGAAAAAAGAATCCAGTTATCCTATTGACTTTTTCTACCTATTGATAGATAATATCAACATAGCCAAAATTTAATTAATACTCTGATTTTTAACAGAGAAGGGAATCCATCATATTTTATTTGTATTCTATTTTTATTATTATTTTTAGGAAAATAGCTTTTCATTTTTCAAAACATACACAAAGATAGTTTTCAATATTCAGCCTTAAGTTCACATTCAGTCTTCATAGCTCTCTCTCTGAAGTGTATGTCTATTATGAGTCTATTTGAATTGCCTTGAATCACCTCATCACTTAAAAGAGCCACATTCATCACAGTTGATCATCACATAATCTTATTGTTGCTACATACAATGTTCTCTTGGTTCTGCTCACTTCACTTAGCCTTTCTGAAATCAGTCTGTTCATCATATGTCTTAAAGAACAATAATATTCTATTGTATTCATATACTATAACTGCATTTATATACCATAATTTATTCAGTCATTCCCCAACTGATGAGCATCCATTCAATTTCTAGTTCCTTGACTCCACAAAAAGGGCTGCAACAAAAATTTTTGCACATCTGGGTTTTTTTCCCTTTTTTGAGATATTTTTGGCACCCAGGCCCAGTAGAGACACTGCTGGATCAAAGGGTATGCACAATTTGATAGCCTTTTGAGCACAGTTCCAAATTGCTCTCCAGAATGGTTGTGAACTGATGCACTAATCTTGGCTGCATTGGTTTCATTTGTTCAAAAAATTTTAATTTAACATCATGAAAAGTATCTATTTTGAATTTCATAATGTTCTCTAGTTCTTCTTTGGCCATAAATTCCTTCCTTCTTTACAAACCAAAGAGATAGACTATCCCTTGTTTTCCTAATTTGCTTATAGTATCACCCTTTATGTCTAAATCATGAACCCATTTTGACACTGTCTTGATATAGGGGGTTAGGTATTGGTAAATACCTAGTTTCTGCCACACTATTTTCCAATTTTTTTTTTCAAATAATGAGTTTTTATGCCAGAATCTGATAGAATAATAAATCAATGGAATAGATTAGGTTCACAAGACACAAAAGCAAATGACTATAATAATCTAATGTTTGATAAATGCAAAGACTCCAGCTTTAATACTTTAAACATAGTAGGAACTGAGAATGCCTTCAGGAATCTTTTATACCAGTAATACATATTCTAGTCCTCCCTTTTTATTCCCTTTTGCATCTGCAAAATAAGAAGAGAGTTAGAATTTCTTTAAGCTAAATCTTTTTTTTAAATCAAAAATAAATATTGGATATGGCAGAAATGTGCCATTTATAAGACTTAACTCTGAAAGTGATGGCAATACTTGACTTGTGGATTTTGACACGAACAGTGTATCTTTTAAAGCATCTTTTTTTCCCTTCTAAGTGATGGATTAGCTGGACTGCTGAGGTAATCTTGGGACACAAGAATACCTACTACCATGTAACCAGAAGATTTGGATAAGCTTGAAAAGGCAGGGTATTTCAGGATAAAGAGTAAAGTAAAATCAAGATCCCAAAGAGAAAGGTTTAAGTTTATACAGTGCTGACTACAAAGGGCAGCCTATTTTTCTCTGGAGGAATAGGGCTTGTGTGCACAATTACCATCATCAAATAGTTGTTCCATGCCTCACTAAATAAAAAAACAGCCTTTGGACCACAATTACCTATTATTAGAATTGTAATAGTCATATCTTTTTTTTTTTAAGTTTTTAATCTGTTGCCACCTGGAAAACTAGACTAAACAGATCAAATGTTAAGGCTATCTAAAAATACTTGGAGCAGAGACATAATTAGGTCTCTAATTAGGATTATCAGTTAGTAGACTATGAAGACCAGCCTGGGGAGATAAGCGCCTATCTGCTGGTGTTGAGTTCAAAGTGTTTATTAGATTTATGGGTTTGAGCCATGTGGAGTTTTTAAGGTTTTTTTTTTTAATTTTTTTTTTGGCACTATGGAAATTATGTTGAACAAGTTTCCAAGCACAAGTAATGATTGCAATTTATTTTCCTTTAAAGAATATCCATAAAACTGGGCTTTCAGTAGACAAAATAGCAGTATTTTTTTGTGTGTATATTTGAAGATTTCTAGCTCATCTCCCAAATAATCATTCCAATGCTTGTGATTTCCAGATTTGTTGTTTTCTCCTCTCAAGTTTGTAAAGTCAACTGAAGAAGGCACTGAGAGTTTTTATTTATTTTTCTCAAGGTTGTGTTTGTTTCCTACCCTTCAGGAAACAGTAATCTCTAAGCTCTCCTACTGACTCTAAAGACCATTTTCTGCACTGAAAGCAAAATGGAGACCTTTCCATTTTCAGTTAACTCTTAATTCTTTGTTTTCATGGAAGGTTTGCTTCTGAAAACAAATAATTCAAAGTATGACACAACATATAACACACTCAATTTACTCCAAGAGTGAATTTTAGTAGTTATGTTTGATTATTGATGTTTCCAAAGTCTTAGAAATTCACATTTCAAACAAAATATTCATTGGGATATCGATTTAGGGCTGTAAGAGACCTTATTGACTGTGAAGCCCAATGGCCTCATTTTTCAGATGGGGAAACTGAGGCACAGGGAGATTAAGTGATTTGCCCAAATATCTTAGCAAATATCTTTAACAGGATTTGAAGCCATATCTTCCTGATTTCAAATACAGTTCTATATTTCACTATTTCACACTGCTTAGTGAACTCATTCTCTGAGAGAGAGGCTCAGAGATTGATTGTTAAAGCTCCATCTTTTCCCATAGATCTTCTTGTCTTTCTATTTCTTCTAGTGGCAGCAGCATACATTCATTCTACAAGGCTTTTCCCCTTTTCCTCACTTGACATGCAAAATCTTAATTCTGTCTCTGCAATATAACTAGGATCTGCCCCCTCCTTTTAACTCCAACTGGAGTTCAAACCTTTCTTACCAACTTGACTGCAGCAAAGCTTAGAAGGATATTTTCCTGTCTCTAATCTCTGCCGATTCCACGAGAATGCTTCCAAATTCATAGATCTGTTTGTGTCCTTTTTGTTTCTGGGAAAGATAGACTAAATCTGGATTTGGGAAATGTGAGGTTGAATCCCTCCTCCTCTATTCACTAACTGTATAATCCATAAAATAACCACATAAACTTGCTAACTCAGTTTCCTCATCTATAAAATAATGATGATAACTGCACTGAAGATATCAAGGGTAAATGCGCACCTGAGGGCACCATGACTTTTTTGTGAGTACCTCCTCAGAGAAGCTCCTCTATCTTCAAAACATTCTCTGGTTTGTATATACTACAAAACTCAACTGAATCAAAACAAAATAAACAAACTTATAATAAAAACTGTAGATTTTGAAGCTTCACTAAAGTGTTTAGTTTCACAAACTAGAGAGAGAACATATTGAATTAAAAGTAAAGGAATTTCATTTAAAGACCTAAGAAGAAAAGTAATGACAAAATATTCCTTCCTTTAAAACCTGAGATACTCTCCCACAAATGTAGACATTATCAGTGGGAAGAGTGGACACTTAAAGACCACTCTTGGAATGGTACTCATATAGAAAAAATCTGTGTAGACATGACACATATATTTGGGGTAACTAGTGCTCAGATGCTACAAGAACAATGATGTCCTTTGGGATATCTTTCTTCATGCTGCTCTTAAAAGTAATATTCTAGAAGAATTTAGGTGCTAAATAAATGCTTCTTGATTACATGATTGAATGAACTCTTGTTATCTAGTCTTTATCTAGATCTAAAATGAGAGCAAGGATTAGGCTATACTAAATGGCATCTTAGTGAACAAAGTTATTGACTGCCTCTCCCAGATTATCATGGTCCTCTCCCATGATCACCATTTAAAAAGCAAATGGTGTTACAAAGGGATTGCTGAAAGTCATAGATAATTTTGCTATTTTCCTTCTACTGGAATGTAAATCACCTGTTCATTCACTCAATTATTCTTCCTTCCTTGTTTCCTT
>JAJPUD010004538.1:114021-193222 GCA_023553655.1 Myrmecobius fasciatus
TTCCTTCCTTCCTTCCTTCCTTCCTTCCTTCCTTCCTTCCTTCCTTTTTTCCTTCCTTCCTCCTTCTCTCCCTCCCTCCCTCTTTCCTTCCTTTCTTCCTTTTTTTTTTCTTCCTCCCTATTACCTGTGAGCCAGGTTGAATAGTGGATATGTAGGTTTTGGATTGGGATCATCTTGGTTGAAATGCCATATAGATATATATTGACTATATTATCCTAGGCCAAAAAACAAAAACAAAAACAAAAAAAAAAAAAAAACTTAATCTCAATTCCTCAGGCAACTCTAAAAATAATAAATTTAAATTTATAAATTAAATTCAGAGCAGGTACTCACTTGCATTGGTAATTTCCTTTCCAGTGAACTCCCTATTCAATGATGAAAGTAAAGTTCAGGATAAAACAAACAAGCAAATCTTAGCAACTAGCACAGTGTCAAGAACATAGTAGGTACATAATAGTTATTTGTTGAATTGAATTGGTCAGTTGAATTATTGCTCCTTGGCTCAAACTGTCTTTTGCTATTTTAACATTTCCCCTTATTTATGCCATTAACTTACCTCTTGTGCTTCTTTCTGCTATTAAAGAATTTAAGAACAAGATAGAGATTTATCACTGCTCTAAGAGTTTGGGAATTTCAGGGGCACAAAATAGCTCCAAGCCACAAATAAGAAACATATATACTAGGTCTGATCTGGGCCCTCCAGGATGCCTTACTTTATACAAATATCTATGAGTATTAATTCTTAGCCTTATCATTATATCTCTAAACTTGCTTAGTAGTTCTTAGAGCTCAGCAGCTCTAAAAAACAAACCCAATTGTACTGCCAGGTGCATGTTTTAATGTGGTTCCCTCTAATTGCAATGAGTTGGGGACTTGTTTTCCTTTCCTCAGTCTCAATTAAAAATAATTCAGAGTTTTCCCTTTTTCTGCCCCCTCCTTAATCCTAGACTTTAATCTCCTGCCTTAATCCTCATCTTTTGTTAGTGAAGTAATTTGGAATTCCATTAAAACATATTTCCCTTCACCCAAGGAAGTTTTGAATGAGGTACAGTTAAAGTATAAATTTGCACATTCTTGTTTAATCTTTCTGCTCTCAGTACTTATACTAGAGAAGCAACATGATCTGGAAGAAAGAAAATTTCACTAGGTGCTATAAAAACTGGGTTTTAGTTTCAAATGGGCCACTGCTATCCCATTATGTGACTGGACAAAACAGTTCCCTTTCTTCTTCCTTAACTTCCTTATCTGTAAAAAGAAGGGGTAGTTATTCCCCATCTGTTACTGGAACCACTAGGGTTATAAAAGTTTTCTTTGAAGTTGTGAGAACACGATAGATGCTTCCATTAATTCCAAATATGGTATCTTTTGAAAGCAAATATACTAATCTATTTCTTAAAATGTGTTTTAAGAATCAACACAGACTCTTTTACTCTATGGTCACTTTATTAAAAGCCACAAGCATAATTTTTTGAGTGTAAGACCTAGAGAATTAAAATCAACACTTATTAAGTACCTAATTCTACCTCAATTTCTTCATCTGTAAAATGAAGATAATAATATCACTTACCTCCAGGGTTGCTATAAGGATCAAAGGAGATAATATTTGTAAAGAGCTTTGCAAATCTCGAAGTAATATATAAATGCTTGCCATATTATTAAATGTACATTATTGATATTTATTTTTACATCATTGTCATTTCCCAATGTCATCTTTATGTTTTATAAGTAAATTTTATTTAATGCAATTCAAAACATTAAAACACTAAAGATTTGCACCTAAGTCTAAAAAAAAAAAAACTTCAAATCTTTTTTTTTTCTATTGGGTTGTCATTCTTCAGGAATTATAGTGGACCCAAGCTCCATCTCCCTCAAAAGAGAAGAAAGCACTTGGGCCTGCTAAAAGTTTAAATCCTCCTCTCCTTTCCATATAGTTATTTTTGCCATCCCAAGGAACCTAAACCTTCTTCTAGTAGTCTCTATTTTATAATTGAAAATATACCACACAAACATACAAGAAAAAAATTAAAGATAGCTTGAGTCCATACCTTTTTAGTAGTAATAATGAAAGTCAAGGGCTAGGTTTGTTCCTCCATATTATAAGTCTGTCTTTTGCTACTCTTTGGCCATGGATTATGATGGAAACTTGACAATGTTCAGGTACTCCTTTTCAAGGAACTTGGTCAAGGAGCTACTTATTGCTTGCTGATGTCTTCAGCTGCTCCTATTTCTGTGGCCATACAAGTCTTTCTCTCTTAGAACCATATGGTTCCCAATAGAGGCCTTGAAAATGGGCAAGCTTCCTCACCAGTAAAATAACAAGTTTGAATCTCTGTACACATTTTCCTTTCAGACACTATTCACCCAAGTTTTTCCATCTCCCTAACTTTCCCTTTAAAGATGTTTGGTTCAAAAATTTCCATGTGCTCCAAAATTGACTCTAAAAATTAATATTTCATTTTTATTAAGTTGTCACTAAGCTAATAGTATTCAATTTCATGTTCAATTCAGGAGACATATTTAATTCCAAAACAAGTCTCAAATGTTATATTAATGGTGATGCTAATATATAATATAGAGACACTCTCCAAAGACAGAACAAATTCAGGTTTAGCCTTTAAACTTACTAATCTGGTTAATAATGAGTTATCCTTGAGGATAGGACTTTCTTTTATTCATTATAATCCTAGGGCTTAACATCGTTTCTTCATCTACAAAATGCTATAATAATAGCACCCACCCTCCAGGTTATCAGGAATATAACATGAGATGATATTTGTAGAGTGCTTTGGCGATCCTTAAATCATGACATAAATGCTAGTTGCTATTATTACAAAGTATGACTAACCTTAGGGATAAACTGCAGTTTTAAGCATGTTTCTTTTTACCTGACAATTTCAAATGAGGTTAATATGAATGACATCCCTTGAGAAAAGTGGATATGGACTATTTTACTCATTTTGTTTCTTATAGAGTAACTTGCTTCTCTGATTCTAGTTATTATATTAAAATGGCCCCATGAATAAGAATAGATCCAAACAATGAATCTGAAATGGAAACTACATGACAGGAGTACTGAGTGTATTCTATTATGTACATGGAGTGTTCTGAATTGTGCTACACATGGGAAGGTGCTTTCCAGAGCAGGATGACTATTGTATGACTATTGATCCTGGAGAACAAACACAAAAGAAGAGAGATGTGAGCCTCACATGAATCACTAAATGAATAAATCTTGTTTTCAAATTAAATAAGTTTTTATTTTGGTGTTTATCATACCATTCAAAAGAATCTCCAACCGTCTATAAATTCTTAACTGAATGTTTTCTGCCTACAAAAGTGTGCATTTTCAATGGAAGCCACTCAGTTTCCCCATATGAAGAGTAGCATGTCAATTTTTTAATAACAGAAGACAAAGCAAAGCAAAAAAAGCACAGAAAGCTTTGGGCCTCTGGAACTCTGCTCTCTCATTTTTTATTATCTCATTGTTTATCTCATTAACTGGAAAAATATTATGAAGGCATCTTTTCTTTTTGTCTTTAATACCCAGATTCTTAAAACAATGATAGAAGTTTCCCTGGTCTTGATTTTTCATAAAATTAAGCAATCTACTCCTAAAGTCATAATGTGATTTCTGCATTTGAACTCAAGTTTTCTTGACTCCAGGCCCAGAGCTCTAAGTCACTTAGTTGCCTCCACTAGAGTTACATGTTACCTACCTAATGAGTTGGTGATAGAATTTGGGATCTATCTCAAGTTTGTTCTGACTCCAAGTCAAGCAGATTTTTACTAAATTAGTTGTACCACAAATGAAGATGGTGATCTGATTGTAAGAGACGACATGATTAACCAGTCAGAGAATGGGTTCCATTTTAACATTCCTTCAATAGCAAATTTGGCAGGTTCTCTCCATCATTATCACACCTAATCTCTGTCTACACCCAAACTCTTCCCTGCTAAGATGAGTGTTGGTTCCTTGGGCAATTATAAAATAACCTCCTACTATAGCAGTTGTATGGGAGCCATTGGGAGGAAAACTCCTTCCCTATCCCCACCGGAATACTGCTCCCCTGCTCCCTAGAACACTAGAGACTATTGGAACTTCTCCTTCTTTGTGCCTGGGAGCTAGTGAATAAAATCTCTTCTTCCTTACTTTCTGTTTTAGATGGAACATGGATGAGTATACATAGCTGATAGTTCTGCAGCAATACTCTCATTCCCTCCCCCCCCCCCAATCCTTTCTTCTTCCAAAGTTCTTTATCACCTTCACTTGCTTCCAGTGACCCAGGATCACAACCTCAGTGTCATCTTAATCTCTTCATTCTTTCTCACCCCAAGTAGCCAAACAGTTGCTGATCCTTATCGTCTCTACCTTCATCACATCTTTTGAATCTATCCCATTTAGTAGCCATTGTCTTGGGTTAGCCTTTTATTTATATTTATGAGGAAGCTGAAATATAAAAATCCTTTGGGTCCAGGCAAGATCAAGATCTATGAACCCATGACCTCTTGCCTGGACTATTGTAGTGCCCTATTAATTGGTCTTACCAATTTAAATCTGTTCCCCATTTGAATCTTCTATACATTCTCACTCAAAAGACAATGATATTCCTGAAGTGCATGTAACTTTCCTATCTTCCCTACCCAATTAACTCCAGGGTCAAACATCCATCTCATCTTCATCTCCTCCTGTTTTATTTTCTATTTTGTTTAAGTTTTATAATATACAAAATTATTCATTTAGTAGTACATTCATATAAATATGTGTGTATAAATATATTATAAATCAATAGCTATTAAAGCTTAAAACTATACTAAAACTATCGAGACATCTTGTATAGATATATTGGAGATGTATGCTCAAGAATATTTATTGATAGGAGTGTGCGATAGAAAAAATTTAAAGACTACAATACCATATCACTTGAAAAGACTTTCAATTCATACCTAATGATAGACTATCTGTCTAAAGAAGAGTCAGATGACAGGAAAAGATAATGACAAAAGTTAAAGGGGATGTGGGAAACCTGGGACACTAATATCATTGTTGGTGGAGTTGTGAACAGATCCAGCCATTCTGGAGAGCAATTTGGAACTATGCCTAAAAAAGTTATCAAACTGTGCATCCCCTTTGACCTAGCAGTGTTTTTACTGGGCTTATATTCCAAAGAGATCTTAAAGGAGGGAAAGGGACCCAACATGTGCAAGAATGTTTGTGGCAGCCCTTTTTGTAGTGGCAAGAAATTGGAAACTGAAACGATGCCCATCAATTGGAGAATGGCTGAATAAATTATGGTATATGAATGTTATGGAATATTATTGTTCTGTAAGAAACGACCAGCAGGGCGATTTCAGAAAGGCCTGGAGAGACTTGCATGAACTGATGCTAAGTGAAATGAGCAGAACCAGGAGATCATTGTACACAGCAACCTCAATATTATAGAATGATCAATTCTGATGAATGTGACTCTTTCCAACAATGAGATGATTGATACCAGTTAAATGATCTTGTGATGAAGAGAGCCATCTTCACCCAGAGAGAGGACTGTGGGAACTGAGTGTGGACCACAACATAGCATTCTCACTCTTTTTGTTGTTGTTCACTTGCATTTTGTTTTCTTATTCATTTTCTTTCCTTTTTGATCTGATTTTTCTTGTACAGCAAGAGAATTGTATAAATATGTTTACACATATTGGATTTAACATATATTTTAACATGTATAACATATATTGTATTACTTGCCATCTAGGAGAAGAGGGGTGGGGGGAAAGAGGAGAAAATCTGAAATACAAGGCTATGCAAGCGTCAATGTTGAAAAATTATCCACACTTTTGTTTTGAAAATAAAAAAACTTTAAAAAAGAAAAAACGTGCTTACTAAGTCCAGAATATAAATAACAATAGTAAGAGATGAAAGGATCTTCAAAGTCATATAGCTCAGCCCCTCACTTTAGAATTGTGGAATTGAGGTCTGGAGAAGTTTAATACTTCCCTAAGGTCATAGGTAGCAAGTGATGAGGGTAAGATTTTTGAACTGTGAAGAAAATAAGGTACATAGGATTGATCCTAGTATACAAATAGGTTCTGCAATTCAAATCAATGAAGTGACTTAGCCATGATTGTCTTGTCATGATAGTTGATGTCCAGGCCAAGCCCAGGTTTGTTTCCTTTAAGATTTCACTCTTCACTAAGTCACTCAACAACTATTTACCAGAGTCTATTATGTGTAATATCCTGATAATTGCAGATAATTCAGAAAATCTCTGACCCAAGAAGTTTACAGTTTAATAGGTGGGGATAGATATGACATGCATCTAGATAAATATAACAGAAATTAAAATATATGTAGTATAAATATAACAGAAATTAAAATATATGTAGTGTAAGAAAAGCATGAGATTCTAGGAGATAAGATGAGAAAGGAGTTATTTTCACCCGTAGGGAGAAGGAAGATGAAAGAACTCCTAGAGGAGGAAGCATTGGAGCTAGTCCCTGAAAGATAAATAGGGTATCAGGTGGAGAGAATGAGAAAGGGATATAATCAATAGTCTATAAAACATTGAACATGGATACATACATGTATGGCACACATATGTATAATATTATCTATATGTAGACCTGTGTGTGTGTGCATCTAAATATATCTTCTAGTTGTTCATCCTTCATTTTCAAAGAGGAGCAGTGACCTCATGGGATGATGTCTTACCTTGCACATGAATTAGATCTAAGTGAGGAAGAGATGTTCAAAGTTGTTAGTCTTAGTGATCTTCTAGACTAATTTTCCTATTTTACATATAAGGAAACTGTGTTTAGGAAACATTAAATAATTTTCCCAAAGTCACACAGAAATTTATTCTGTAAGTATTTAGCAAATAATCTTTATTTCCTCTTTAGTAACTGCCATGATTAAAAATAATGTTTCCCTTTGTTATTCTATTCAGGTTCTTTGTTCCCATCTGAATGAGGTTGACAGACATACATATACACTTAAATATTCCTTGATAGAATACATTCAATCACAGGAGATCCTTGTTTATAGTAATAAGTGACTCACTAATGTAGGGAATTAATCACAGTTTCCATTTATGTACCTACTAGTAAAATATTACTTAATCAGAACTAAATACCCTTAATAAAATTAGATCATTGAAATAAATAGAATTCATTTCAATTGACTTTGGAAACAGAAGAGTTAGGTTCAAAACCTGCCTCTGAAATATATGTGCAACTGGCTTTTAAAATCTTCATTAGAATTCCCCACCTAGGTAGGTTTTGGTGGTTCACTCAAGGACTGCCTAATTATGTATATATAGGGAGATCTGAATTCTGATTGGCAGAAGCATGTCATGGAAAGGCAGAGAAGAATGGAAAGAAGTACAAAAGATGGAAGCAAGGCACGGTCTTTGAATGGTAGATGAGAAGCTTCCTTGCATCTCAGGCATAAAGGGAGAGTTAAAATGCCAATACTTCCTTTGATTCCTAAGTCTTATTCCAAGACACAGCAAAGAATGGATTCCTTAGCTGAAACTTCTCTCTTCTTGGTTGAGCTTGTAGTGTGTGTAGCTCAGAATGTCAGAGCCCATTAACTTATGTATTCTATAGATTAATTTATTCTGTATAACTTCTCTGATTACTGTTTTACAATCTGCTTTGATAATGTCTTCTCAATTTTCCTGACTGCTTTTATGTAAAGACCATTCAGTGGGAGGAAAATTAGAGTAACCAAGAATAAACTAATCCTAACTCTTCTGGTTTGGGGAGGGACTACTTCCTGCCAGAGCAACTTAGGAAAGTAATTTTTATTTTGATTCCTTCTCTCATAAAAAGAATATTATACTCCTAAATTTAAAGCTAATGATTCAGCCTTCTAGCCCAATAAATCTCTTAGAGCTAGGAGAGCGAAAAAGTAAGCTCTCACTCACAATCCTCATCCTGCTCCCACAAAAGTGAAAAATACAGTGTTCCAGGAGCAGAGGGATTCAGAACTTAGCTTCTAAATATCTTTCTAAATAAGCCAATCTCTGGAATATGAATGATTGCCTCAGGTTCCTATAGAATGGGTCACCTCTCTTAGATAGACTAAATTGGCTCTTTCTTTTTCATCTTGAGAGCCATGATTCTATGATGTCTTTGTATCAAATATAAGGATATTTGCTGGGTATTCCTCTCCTTCCCCCAGTACATCCGCCCATCCATTTTTTTAAATTACTGTAGCTCAGCATAGTATCAAGTAGAATGATAAGAGTGTTGTTTTAACCTGGATATTTCTGAATGGTTGGGAGAAATAAATTTACTCTTGTTTTTCACTTCAAGATAAAAACTATCTAAAAGGGAAAACAATTTCAATTGAATTTAGGTTATTTTTCAGCTTCTTGCTATTTTTAGAACTGTACCATCTTTTTTAATTACAGCAAGTATCTCTTATAGACATAATATGGTGAAATGACTAGATTACTAGTTCTAGAGTATGAAAGATCTGGATTCAAATCTGACATTAGGTACCTACTACTTCTGTGATCAAGTCAGTTAACCTCTCTCAATATCAATTTCTTCTATAAAATAAAGGTAATAATATAGCACTGATCTCCCAGGGTTTTTGTGAGAATCATAATAGACAATGTATGCAAAGTGCTTTGAAAGCTTTAAAGAACCTTATAAATTATTAGTTCTTGTTCTCTGTAACTATGATCTCACTTCATTCTGATCACTTCTATGACCCACCCAATCTGAGGGAGCCTTCTGAGTGTTAGCAGACTACTCATTAAATGGAGTTCTTTATAAATTACTGTTTTGTTTCCCTTTGCAAGAAGGAAGAATTCAGTAACTACACTATCCCTTTCAGAAAGAGAGAGAGATAGAAAGACAGAGATAAGAAGACAAATAGAGAAACAGAAAAACAGAGAGAAAGAAACAGAGAGACAGAGAAAGACAGAAACAAAAACAGAAAGACAAAGAGAAGAGACAGAAAAAGACAGATAGGGAGTCAGAAATAAAAACATAAATGATAGAGATAAACAGAAAGACAGAGGTAGAAACAAAAAGACAAAGAAAGATTAAAGAGAGAGAAATGAAGTAGAAGAGAGGGGAAAACTGGTCCTTTTCTTGGACTAGTTAAAGCGATGAAATGAGAATTGTGCCTGAGGAAATTCTGCTTTTTCTTAGGTAAAAGGAAATACCCCTCCCCTCATCCAACATCCCCAAGACACTAGTAAATGTGCTTTGTCAGTCAGTAAAGGGATAAAATGACTGAAGGATCCACTTGCTGATTTGTTTTCTGGGCTCCAGAAACTATACTTTAGTAGTAAAAATAAGGGAAGGACTGCCAAGCTAACCCTCAGAAGCATTATTAAGGGTTGGAACAAAGCATCTCCTGAAAGCCCTGATGAACTTCCTTTGGCCACCTCTGAGGCAGCTGGGCTATGGCAGACCCCATAAAACAGCCAGCCATGGAAAGTGGGCATCATCGATCTTTTCTGGTGATAGCTGGAGAGTGCCAAGCCCCATGCTGTCTATGAAGCATGTGCTCAATAAATGTCATTGATTGATGAAATGTGCTTCACGCCAGTGGGTGGGAGAAAGAAGGAAAAGAGGAAGGAGAAACTAAGAGTCCATTTTTACTTTTGGTAAGTTTTACAGTGCTTCCTCACTTCTGAGAAGATGTCTTAACAATGTTACTTTATTTCTTTCAACCTCAGTTTCTTTACCCATAAAATGCAGGGGGTAAATAATCTGTTTGAAGAAAAATAGAGATTACCCTGGATTTCTTTCATCATAATCAGTTAATAAATTGTTCCAAGTACTGTGCCAAGATCTAGGGATATATAGAGATACAGATATTTAGGCAAAAAGCATCATCCATAGCTTCAAACAGCTTACTTACAATGGGAAAGAAAGTATGTAAAGTATTGCATATATATATAAAAACACTGTAAATGGCAGGTCATTCAGAGGGAGGGCACTCAAGTGGGAGAGGCTAGGAAAGGCTTCTTGTAGATAACAGAATGTGATCTGAGTCTTAAAGGAGAAAGTAGAGAGAATTAAAAAGCAGAGTTGAGAATGAAGAAAAAGAGAAAGGCACAGAGAGAAAAAGACAGGGACAGAGACACACTGAGAAAGTCAGACAGAGACAAAGAAAGGAAGAAAGAGAGAGAGACAGAGAGACAGAGAGAGAAAGGTAGGGAGAGGAGAAGGAGGGAGAGACAGAAGGAGAGATGGATGAGGGATAGCTATAGACTATGCTGTGTGATACTACATAAACGCTTTAGTGTTCTACTACCATTTTGTAAGTATCCTTTCTAATCTAATTCAGGCCCACAATAAGACCCTTTCCTTTATTTTATTTTTTTTATTAAAGCTTTTTATTTACAAAACATACACATGGGTAATTTTTCACATGGACCCTTGCAAAACCTTCTGTTCCAAATTTTCCCTCCTTTCCCTCATCTATCCCCTAGAAATCAAGTAATCCAATACATATTAAATATGTTAAAATATATGTTAAATCCAATATCTGCATACATAGTTATGCAGTTATCTTGCTGCACAAGAAAAAATGGATCAAGAAAAAAACTGAGAAAGAAAACAAAACAAGTAAACAACAATAGAAAGAATGAAAATTCTATGTTGTGGTCCATACTCAGATCCCACAGGCCTTTCCCTGGGTATAGATATTTTTCCTCATCTCTGAACAGTTGGACCTGGTTTGAAACATTTCATTGTTGAAGAGAGCCATGTACATCATAATTGATCATTTTATAGTATTGTTGTTGCTGTGTATAATGATCTCCTGGTTTTGCTCATTTCGCTCAGCATCAGTTCATGCAAGTCCCTCCAGGCCTCTCTGAAATCATCCTGCTGGTCGTTTCTTACAGAACAATTATATTCCATGACATTCATATACCATAATTTATTCAGCCATTCTCCAATTGATGGGCACCCACTCAGTTTCCAGTTTCTAGCCACTACAAAAAGGGCTGCCACAAACATTCTTGCACATGTAGCCCTTTCCTTTAGGGAATACAGATAGCAAAACATCTTTGTCACCAGCTAGTGACCAGAGCCCTTGGCTGGAGCTTATGTAGCTCATACATACACCAAGGGGAAAAGGGATGATTACTCACAGCTATAAGGCTAAAGACTATGGGTCTTGGTCTCTCTAGATGTCAATCCCTTTCCTTTTCCTGTTACCTTCAGCAGCTTTCTGGATATCTCATGTTGCTAGAGTATGGGACCCTGCTGAAAGGAAGAACAGAGGCCACCTTGACCTGTGGTGCACAATAAGTTTTCTGCCATTTTGCAGAAATGCCCTTGTTGAGCAAGGAGCACTGACACATGGCATGGAAATAGGTTGAGCCTGAGGGTCACAGCTAGTTGCTTATGAGCAGGGATGCCTTGGCAGGGTCTCATGCCTGGGAGCAGGTTGCTGACATGGCTGGGTCATCTCTCCTTCCATTGGCAGATACCATGCATATGTAAAGCCCACAAACTGCTTCTCTGAATGGTGATTGGGGATTGCCTACTGCTCACGCGTTGATCACACTTGCAAAAATGTATATCAACAAAAAAAATTTAAAAAAATGTATATCAACAAGGCTGTGCGGCAAAATAAACTGAAGCTCTTTTCACACCCTATGAGTCTACTGCCTCATTCATCTCGCCTCTGAGATCAAAGGGCTCATACAAGGGGAGCTCTTAAGATGGTAGCAACATTATGTATACCTCATTATTTAAATATTGTCTTCCTCATTAGGCTCTTTGCATTTCTTTGTATCCCTCACATTTAGCATAGCTCCTAGAATACATACGTGCTTGTTGGCTAACTGCCTCCTATTCTGTAAGAAAATGATGCTATTACTATAGTTCAGGCTCAGTACCAATTTACTAGATAAACCATTTTAATTGATATGCAAATAAAAGAACAAGAAACAGATAGGACCCCCCACTATAGGTTTATATCTTCCTTTCTTTGAGATATGATAAGGGGTGCTTCTCTATGTTCTGCTCATTTGTAAAGCCTACTACTACTGTATTAATGCTGTTAAGATTCTTGACAAAAGCTAAATTAAATATTTGTTGCTGTTGAGCTTGCCTCTCCAATTAGATGTTTGTTATTGCTATTTTTAAGGCTAGGAATAGTTCTTAGACTTTTTTTTTTGCGGTATAATCGATCATATCCTATTTGTAGGACTACTCCCCAGATCTATGGTGAGCCTTCTTTCTTTACCTATTCTTTGGGTGATTTCAGCAACTCTCATGGCTTTCAATATCATTTCTCTGCAGATGACTTTTGAATCTATATATCCAGACCTTATGTCTCTTTTAAACTCCTGTTCAGTATAATCAGCTGCAGGATGAATCTCTCCCTCATATTTTAATAGTTTCAGAAGCTCAGAATTTCTAAACCAGAATTCACTATCTCTCCCTTTAAATCTGCATTCCTTCCATACAAAATAATATTACTGAAGTGTATACTAATCCTACTATTACTAAAGTGTAGGATTTCTCATGTCCCTACTTGAGTGCCTTCAGTAACTCCATCTAAATTAATTAGGTTCTCCAATTTGGTTTTTGAAACCTTCTATAATCTGGCTCCAGACTACTTTTTCAGACAGATATATATGACACCTCCCTCCTTTCTATTCACCCTCAGCTCTTGACTCTCCTGGGTTTCTCTGGCATGTCTTTGGCTTTCTTTCTGCTTGTATTTGCATTTGCAGCACTTTGGATAGTTTCTAATAATTGTGACGATGCTAAATTTTCTGATTTCACTTGACTTCTCACACAGTCTACTCCTATACCCTATGTAAAATTTCCATTCTTGTCGCCATGTCCTTTTTTTTTGTTTTTGCTTTTGCTTTTTGCTGAGGCAATTGGGGTTAAGTGACTTGCCCAGGGTCACACAGCTAGGAAGTGTCTGAGACTAGATTTGAACTCAGGTCCTCCTGACTTCAGGGCTGGTGCTCTATCCACTACGCCACCTAGCTGCCCTTTGTCTCCATGTCCTTGAAAAAGTTGTCCCTTATACCTGAAATCTCTCTCTGTCTCTGTCTCTCTTTCTCTAAATTGTTCCTGACCTTCATTTAACTCCTTACACAGTCTACTGCTATTCCCCATACAGGATTGTCATTTCATGCCTACATGTCCTTGAAAAAGTTGTCCTTTATACCTGGAATTTCTCTCTCTCTCTCTCTCTCTCTCTCTCTCTCTCTCTCTCTCTCTCTGTCTCTCTCTCTCTCTGTCTCTCTGTGGTTGTCTCTATCTCTGTCTCTGTTTCTATTCATCTGTCTCTCCACCTGTCTGTCTGTCTGTCTCTTTCTCTCTTGAAATACCTAATTTATTTCAAGGCTCAGATCAATCACCGCTTCTTATGAATATCCTTACCTTATTCTCTTACCTTTTAATGCCCTTCTATATCTAGTATGTATCTATCTTGTATAACTCTAGAACCACCTCAAGACAGGTAGTTTCCTAAAGGTCAGCCTTGAGATGATGAGTGCTTCTGCGGGATGGAGCTGGTGGTGGGAGAGAGAATTCTTAATTGTCTGAGACAACTCTGAGCCTTTGCATTTGCACAACTGAAGAAGCAGCTTCCCCCCCTCCCCCAAGAAGTCTGACAAGAGAAGTGAAAAAGAGATAGATAAAAAAATAATATGAGCTGAAAAACAAGTGGGGGCCACAGACGTATGGAAAACAGACCCTAACATACCTGTTGATTAATGCCTGAAACCCTAGATAATGCTGAGTGGACTGTCACCTCACATACACCTCTACCACTCTGGAAGAGATTATGGTCTCTCCTCGATCAAGCTGACAATCCATCTTTCTTCCAAATCAAAGAGCTCATTGACTCTGGTGTATTCTATTGTCTGCCTTAATATGTAAATCCTTCTCTCTTTTATGTTTATGGTTTTTCTTTGATAGAAAGATTTATTAATTATTTAAGATTATCTTTTGTGCAATTAGTGTTTGGTGGAAAGGAGCTAAATTGGCCAGCATAAGCTAAGTGTGACCTTCCTGTTTAGAATGACTAGAGTGTTGGGATTTTTAAAGTTTTGAACCACCAAGAGAACATCTCAAAAACCCTCAGACTATAGATATTTGATGTGCAGCAAATATAATAATGCCCTTGATGGATATAAGAGAGTAAATAAAGAATAGCAGCCCTGGATCTTGCCTGTCTTTTTTCTGCAAGGTGACTGGCAGTATAGACACAATCCTCTTCATTCTTTTAATAAAATATAAACAATGTCTTCCTTGGAGATCCCTTATGAGCTATCTATTCATGTCACATATGGGCCAGATGAACTATATTGCATTTACATACATAGCTCAGAAGGTAAATCCAGAATCTGACTATATTTGCATTTGCTTGTTCAACATGTGTGTGTGTTAAATACTTCCACCTTTTCACCTCAGAATGTCAATTCCTCAAAATCAAGAACTGTCCCATTTTAGGTGGTAAAGCAAATAGAGTGCTGGCCTTGGAGTCAGGAAAGTCTGAATTCAAATTCTGTCCCAGACACTCACCAGCTGTTAAGAAAAAATATAATTAATCTTTCTAGGTCTCTGTTTCTTCATTTGTTTAAAAAAAAAGATTAACATCTTCTTGGCAAGATTATTGTATGGACCAAATGAGTGCTCTATACATGTTGGTTATAATTGTTATTGCCTTTTCATTCCCAGTACCTAACATAGTGCCTGACACTTAGAATCTATTAAATGTTTATGAAATTAAGTTTAATTGAAATCTTATCACTATGTTTAGTACAGTTTTTAATAAATAAATGTTGAATAAAAAAGCTTTATTCTTTGGCATTAGAATGCCCCTTACTTCTTTCAAAAGGAAGTTATATAAAAGAAAAGATATCTCTAATGAAGGAACAAGGCATCTGACATTCTCCAATTGAGTAAACGAAGTGGTGGTTTAAATCGGTAACTTTGAAAAGAATATTTGAATGTTTTAAAGAGCCATCCAGTTCATTATCTGTGACAACAATGAAACCTTTGAATATAATATGTTCCCACACAGAGAGCTTTTTTGATTTGAATACCAGATCCAAGGCCAAAACACTAACACAATTATCATTTAGATTTAAAACTCTAGTTACTACTTAGTTTTGTGTTTTTTTTTCCCTGAACATTTTAAAACCAACTATCTTAGTTCCAAAGTAAATGAAAATATCTGACTTGTGCATGTTACAGTCTCAAAGAATAGTTTCAAAACCAACAAAAAGCTTTACAAAAGCAAACAAATTAAGGATGATCCTTAAGGAGCAGAAATATTTGTTTTGTAGGAAAATGAAATATCCAATACCAAGACCAAATAAAGATGTAAAATTACAATTTTTATTGACTTTTACATTACCAAAATTTCCCCCATTATCCCTTTCATTCCATTACCCCAGATAATACTTTTAAAGAAAAAATCCAGTAAAGCTGATCCATACATGAAAAAAAATCTGATTGTACCACATCTATGGATCTTCTACCTTTACAAAGATTAGAATAGGTATGTCTTTTGTGAGGTCCTTTGATGTCTTTGATTAGGTCCTGGATGTCTGGGTGCTGACCACAGAGAGAAAATAGAATATTGATGGCATTGTTCCGTGGGGTCTGCTATATATTAGATTAGCTTAGTGGTCCCACTCTCTGAGAAAATCATCCAGTCAGAAATCCAAGTTATGTCAAATCCCTGCAGTCTTTCCTCTGTGGGGGTCATGGGCAGCCCAGCTATGTCCTGTCGAAAATCCCAGTCATGTTCCTGAGGTTAGATTTCTCCCCTAAAATCTGTCTGTGGCCCACACCAACCTGGCTGAACCTGCTTTGAATTAGTCTACCATGACACTCTGCCTGGTGATGTCTTTTTCCCATCCCCCACCATGACTTATGGTATTTCTCCTTACAGTTAACTAATCTTTAGCGTGCTAAATTCCTTTTGGATTTAGCCTGCTAGCTAAGGGCCTAATCTTTCTCTTTCTAAGTTTCAATAGGGAACTTGCTTTTACATCATTAATTGTTAAAACTCCTTTCCTTATTATGTGCTCTCCCATTCTATTTCATATTTACCATTCCTGGGTTTATTGTATCTTTTTATTTTCTTTGCAACTTTTTTTCCTAAATAAACCTATTTTTTTCTAAAGAGAATGGCCATTGTGAATTCTTCACATAAACAAACTCCAATATTTGATGGCTACTATCATCTGGTGTCTAAATAACATCATTTAGTGCTATACTATCCACATCATCTTCTTTCAAGCCATGCTTGTTTTTTGTAATTTCATCATAATGTTTTTATTGTTTTGTGGTTATTCTTTCCTTTTACATTTTTGGGGTCATTGTGTACTGTTTTCTTAGTGCTGCTTGCTTCATTTGGCATTAATTTATGTAAACCTGTACATGCCTTTCTATGTTCACTGCATTTGTTGTTTCTTAAAGCACACAGTATTCATCAGTACATTCATAAACCACAATCTGTTAAGCTATTCCTCAATCAATAGACATTTACTTTATTTCCGATTCTTTACTCTCAAAAAAAATATCACCATAAATATCTTGGTGTACATGTAATGTTTTTCTTATCAGTGACCTCTTTGGAGCATATGCTCATAATATATTGCTGCTCATATTTTTAAATTACATGATTAACATCTTAGGATGTGTTAAAATATACCCATAGTTTTTCTAAAGACATGAGAAACATTTTGGTCTTATAGATTCACCCTGTTGGTCAGTTATTAAGTTGTGTCTGACTCTTTGTAACACTATGGATGTTGCCATGGAGTTTTTCTGGCAAAGATTCTGGAATGGATTTCTATTAAAAACACTAGAGAATATAGGAATAAATGTAGTTTTCCTTAAAATGATAAGTAACATTTATTTAAAATGGTAAGCAAGCAGCATGTGTAATGGGGATAAACTAGAACTGTTCCCAATAAGATCAGGAGTGAAACAAGGTTGCCCACTATCACCATTACTATCCAATGTTATATTAGAAATGTTAGCTTTAGCAATAAGAGAAGAAAAAGAAATTAAAAGAATTAGAGTAGGTAATGAGGAAATCAAATTATTACTTTTTGCAGATGATATGATGGTATACTTAAAGAATCCTAGAGAATTTAAAAACTACTTGAAACAGTTCACAATTTTGGCAAAGTTGCAGGATACAAAATAAATTCACATAAAACTTCAACATTTTTGTGTGTTACCAACAAAGTCCAGCAGCAAGAGATACAAAGAGAAATTCCATTTAAAATAACTGTAGATAATATAAAATATTTGCCTGCCAGAGCAGAGTCAAGAAGTATATGAGTACAATTATATAATGGTTTCCACACAAATAAAGTAAGATCTAACCAATTGGAAAAATATCAAGTGCTCATGGGTAGGCTGAGCTAATATAATAAAAATGACAATACTACTTAAATTAATCTAGTTATGCAGTGCCATACTATTCAAACTCCCAAAAAATTATTTTATAGAGCTAGAAAAAATAATAACAAAATTCATCTAGAACAAAAGATCAAGAATTCCAAGGAAAATAATGAAAAAATTCAAATGAAGGTGACCTTATTGTACCAGACCTAAAACTATATTATAAAGCAGCAGTCATCAAAACCATTTGGTACTGACTAAGAAAAGTAGTTGACTAGTGGAATAGGTTAGGTTCACAGGACAAAATAATCAATGACTATAGTAATCTAGTGTTTGACAAACCTAAAGACCCCAGTTTTGGGGATAAGAATTCATTATGTGATAAAAACTGTTGGGAAAATAGGAAATTAGACATTGATGGCAGAAACCAGACATTGATTCATACCTAACACCCTATTCTAAGATAAGGTCAAAATGGGTTCATGATTTAGACATAAAAAGTGATATTATAAGCAAATTAAAAGAACAAGAATAGTTTACCTCGCAGACCTGTGAAGAAAGAAGAAATTTGGGGCCAAAGAAGAACTGGGGTACTTATTGAATACAGAATAGATAATTTTGATTATATTAAGTTTAAACTTTTTTGTACAAACAAAACCAATGCAGACAAAATTAGAAGGGAAGCATTAAACTGGGAAAAAAATTTACATTCAAGGGTTCTGATAAAGACCCCATTTTTACAATATATAGAGAATTGACTCAAATGTATAAGAATTCAAGTCATTCTACAATTGATAAATGGTCAAAGGATATGAATAGACAATTTTCAGATGAAGAAATTGAAACCATTTCTAGTTATATGAAAAGGTGCTCTAAATCTCTATTGATCAGAGAAATACAAATTAAGACAATCCCTACACACCTAGTAGATTGGCTAAGATGACAGGAAAAGATAATGACAAATGTTGGCAGGGATGTGGGAAAACTGGGACACTAATACATTGTTGGTGGAGTTGTGAACTTATTCAACCATTCTGGAGAGCAATTTGAAACTATGCCCAAAAGGCTATCAAATTTTGGATACCCTTTGATCCAGCAGTGTTTTTCCTGAGCTTGCATCCCAAAAAGATCATAAAAGAGGGAAAGGGACCCATATGTGCAAGAATGTTTGTGGCAGCCCTTTTTGTAGTGAGAAGAAACTTGAAACTAAGTGGATGTCCATCAGTTGGAGAATGGCTGAATAAGTTATGGTATATGAATGTTATGGAATATTATTGTTCTATAAGAAATGATCAGCAGGATGATTTCACAGAGACCTGGAGAGACTTACATGAACTGATGGTAAGTGAAATAAGCACCAGGAGATCATTGTACATAGCAACAGCAAGATTATACAATGATGAGTTCTTATAGATATGATTCTTTCCAACAATGAGATGATTCAGGCCAGTTTCAATGGTCTTGTGATGGAGAGAGCTATCTACACCCAGAGGACTGTGGTGACTGAATGTGGGTCACAACCTAGCATTTTCACTCTTTTTGTTGTTGTTTCCTTGCATTGTGTTTTCTTTCCCATTTTTTCCCTTTTTGATATGATTTTTCTTGTGCAGCACAATAATTGTGGAAATATGTATAGAAGAATTGCACATATTTAACATATATTGGATTATTTGCTTTCTAGGGGAAGGAATGGAGAGAAAGGAGGGAAAATTTTGAAATACAAGGCTTTACAAGGGTGAATATTGAAAGTTCACCATGCATATGTCTTTGAAAATAAAAATCTTTAATAAAAAAAGATTCTGGAGTGGTTTGCCATTTCCTTTGCTAGTGTGTCCCCATTTTACAGATGAAAAATGGAGGTAAAAAGATTTAAGTGACTTGTCCAGGATTACACAGCTAGTAAGTATCTGAGGTTGGATTTGAGCTCAGATATTCATGACTCTGTGCCCAGAATTCTATCCATTGTGTCACCTCTATGACACAGGCACTATCTGCTTCAGTTTCTTCACCTATATCCCAGAGTCATCATGAGGATAAAAATAGATAGTATTTGTAAAGTACTTTGCAAACTTTTAAAGTACTATATGAATGTAAGCTCTTATCACTATTCTTTTCCCCAAAGGTTGCTCACTCCATCTTTAGGAAGTTCTAATTGATTTTCTTTATATCAAGCCTAAATTCATCTTTTTACAACTTTTCCCTTACTACTAGTACTACTTTCTGAGTTTAAGCATGATGTTCTTTAATTATTTGAAGATGCTAACCTCTCCCTCCTCCTTCACACACACCCCCTTCAAGTACTCTTCAGTCCAGACTAAACTTCTAGTATCTTCTACCAATGTTCACCATTATGGACTCATTATGATACTTCATCAACCTGACTATCTTCCTCTGGACATTCTCCTTCCTAAAATGTGCAACCAATCCAGAGCAGAACATTTCTCATACAGTGTGCACAGGATAAATCAAACTATCTTTTCTCTAATCTAGTTTTTTATAGTAATAGCTTTTTTTATTTTTCAAAATACATGCAAAGATAGTTTTCAGCATTCACCCTTGCAAAACCATGTGTTCCAGATTTGTCTCCCTTCCTTCACCCCTTCCAGCCTCCCCTAGATAGCAAGTAATCCAATATGTGTTAAACATATGTGATTCTTCTAAACACATTTCCACATTTATCATTCTGTATAAGAAAAATCAGATGAAAAGGAAAAAAATGAGATAAAAAAAACAAGCAATCAAACAATAACAAAAAAGGTGAAAATACTATGTTATGATCCATATTCAGTCCCATAATCCTCTTTCTGGATGCAGCTGGCTCTCTCCATCCCAAATCTGTTGGAATTGGCTTGAATCATCTCACTGTTAAAAAGAACCAGCTCTATCACAGTTGATCATCATATAATCTTCTTGCTGCTGTATACAGTGTTCTCTTAGTTCTACTCACTTCACTTAGCATCAGTTCATATAAGTCTTTCCAGGCCTCTCTGAAACTGATACTGTATTTTTTGTTAACACAGTCTAACATAGCATCAGCTTTCTTGGCTAACATACAGTAGTTGTTAATTTATATGGAACTTGCAGTTCTTTAAGATCTCAAAGTCTTTTTCAGAACTGTAATCTTACCACATTTCCTCACCCTTATACTTTTGAAATTGATTATTTTAAATATGACTATGATGCTTTATATTTTCCCCTATTAAATTCCAACTTATTTCATTCAACCCAATATTCTAACCTGTTAAGACCTTTTTGAATTCTGACTTTGTCATTTAATGGGTTCACCATTATTCTCAGCTTTATAGTCTCTGCAAATTTGATAAGTATGTCACCTACACATTTATCTAATTTACTGAAAAAATCTGTTTAATGGAAGAGGGCAAGACATAGATGCCTGGGGTAGTCTACTGAAGATATTCCTAATTCTGATAGTCATTAGTGACTGCTTTTTTGGTGTCATTGTTTAAATAGTTTTGAATCCACCCAGTTTTACTTTGTATTAGCCCATACTTTGTTAAATATTTTCTGTAGCATAGGTTAACTATATCTTGCAGAATTCCTCTGGCTTGACATCATAATGACCCTGTCAAAAAAAACAAAAGGAAATTACTTTATTCTGTCTTGACATATTCTTGAAGAATTCATACTGATTTACTGCCATCAGAATTTTCTTTTCAACATTTTCACTAAGCATGTCTTTAATAATCATAAACTAATTTTTAAAACTAATTTTTCTAGAAAAGATAAGTCTACCAGCCTACAGTTTAAAGAACTACTCTCCTTGAGCCAATAACAACAGTCAAAAAAGATTATGTTTATTCCTGTTCTTTTAAGTTTTGAAGCATGCAGGGCAATACTTATCATAATTATTGATGTATAAACTGATTTTGCCATATGCATTCAGTTTTTATTCCTTGAAGACTATTGTAACTAGGACAGAAGAATAACTAGACAGTTTTTCCCCTAACACTATGATATTGAAAATATCCTAACAAGGTGGTTGAGGAATCAATCAATTAATCAATCAATCAGTATTTATTAAGCATCTACAGTGCCAAGCAGTGTACTAAGCACTGAAGATTAAAAAAAAATTAAAAGAAGCAAAAGCAAGAAGCTTATAAAATATGGCTCCAGATGTTCCTTCATAATCTCTGGTGGAACTTGGGTAAACCACTTATATGGAGTAATCAAAGGATTGGTCACAGGCTGGGGTATCATGATATAGGAAGTATTGTTCCACACTTACACATTATTTCAAAAGAACCAAAGTTAAAATGCAAGAGTGAATTTTGTATGTAATTTGGATTGTGGGGAAAAGGAAGAGCATATTATCAGTTTATGAAGGCTATTAGGCTTAATTTCTGAAGAACACAAAGAACACTTTCTATAAGTACATGTAGTTTATTCATGGCAGTTAGATTGCTCAATGAATAGAGCCTTGGGCTTAGAGTAAGGAACACCTGAGTTCAAATCCAGCCTAAGATACTTAATAGCTATGTAATCTTGGACAATCATTTAACCTGGGCTTGCCATAATCAATCGGAGTGGAAAATGGCAAACTAGTCTAGTACCCTTGCCAAGAAAACTCCATGGACAGTATGATCCACAGGATCACAAAGAATTAGACATAACTGAATGCCTTAAAAACCCCCCAAAAATATATAGTTAATTTAAATTGGACTTGGAAAAGTCAGGACCAAGAAGGTTAGTATTTTATATTGGGTTCAGTGCAAAGCTTGTAGGGAAGGTCCAGAATTTGAATCTCATTATAGACACTTCTCAATTGGGTGATTTTTGACAAGTTATTTAATTTGCTTCAAATTCAATTCATTTGCAAAATAGGAATAATAATACCTAGATTTTCTACCACAAATAGTTACATGAAGTACAAAAAAGATAATAGATACTAAATATATATCTATACACACACACACACACACACACACACACACACACACATATATATATATATACACACATATATTTTTAAAATTAAGTGTTCTTAGTCTGGAAAAATGCCAGATTAAAAAAATAAATTCAGTTCTTCAGCTCTTCTTTATGATCTTTCCTTTCCATCTGATTTAACTGACCTTCACTTATATCCAGTTCAGTTTTTCTTTTTTGCTAGTACCACCTTCCCCCACTCATCAAGCTCTCCATCTACTCACTCTCTGTTAATGAGAATTTAGGTCTCTTTATACCATTTTTTGGACATCAAAATAGCACTTGGAGTAGAATAGGCTATCATTCCTAAAAGGAATAGTCATTTTTGTGTTGTGATAATACATGCTTACTGGAGAGGTTAAGAGTGAAATTTTTGAGCTTTGGGGTTCTTTGAGGCAATAGGACTAAAGCTAATAGTGTATACTAAATCCAGCAACAATATAGAAAGAGTAAACTGTTTCAATTTGGAAGTAGAAGAGGTCAAAGGTTTCATGTTCATTAGCTTTAGATGATCTACTTCCAGCCTAGGCAAGATATGGAGATTTGGTCTCAAAAAAATAAAATAAATAAAAACAAAATAAAAACCCTATTTATAGATTTCTTTTTATTGGTGGATATATTTGGGAGCAGGCATTTTTCATCTGTAGTTTCTGTATTGTCTAAAACAGTATCTGTCCACATAGTAGGTGTTGAATTCCTGCATATTGATTGGTTGATTTATTGATATACTAGTTCCTTTGATGTAGTTTGATATGATTTGAATGCCAGGCCATACAAGGATCACTGTCAAACCTAAGAGACACATTTTAGAACACCCGAGTGCCTGGACCCAGAGAAAAAGAAGATAGAGACACCCAAAAAAAAGAATTTGGCAGATGCAAACTGAAGGGAAAAAAAGCCCAGAGAGTATGTGGAGTGGTGGCACCATGCCCAACTGTTGATGTGGCAGAACACCAGGGAAGAGTTGGCAGCCAATATGGGAAACAGAGACAACATTTCTCCAATTAGTTACTCAGAAGTCTTTGTTAAGGAGGCAATGAATGTGGAAAAAGGAATAAAACTTCAGAATGAAACTGATCCAACTTGTGATATTAAGAGGGTTCAAGAGGAAGCATTTCATTAAGGGAACTGATAATTCTGGAGGAGGAGTAAGAGAGCAAAGAGGGGAAGGAGAAAGAGGAAGAGAAAGAAGAGGGGAAGAAGGAAGAGGAGAAGAAGGAAGAGGAGGAAGAAAAGGAGGAGAAGGAGGGGGGAAGGGGAGAGAAAAAAGGAGAGGGAAAAGGGGAAGAAGACAAGGAAAAGGAAAAGAGGGAAGAGGAGGAGGAAGAGGGGAAGGAGGAAAAAAAAGGAAGAAGAGGAGATCTATCCAACCTACCATAGGGAAAGGACTAGGGAGGAAAGATTCCATTAAAGTAATAGAAGGAAATAAGAACAAAGTAGTATAGTAAAAGAACCTCCTCCTTTTCTTCTTCCTCTTCTTCCTTCCCCTCTACCTTGTTCTCCCCTTTCTCTTTTCTCTCTTCCTTCTCCTCTTTCTCTTCCCCTTCTTCCTAGAAAAATATCCATATCTTAAAATGGCTTCCTCCTCTGACCCCATCAGGTTTTCCTAATTTCTTGCTATACACATTATTGAGCTGTGAGAAGTAAAACAATCTTTTAAAACTAATTTCAACTAAAGTATTACTAATAACTTCTCCTTCTGAGAATTATTTGAATTTTGAGCTTGTTAGCTTAAATCAGTAGTGTGATGCTCAAATAGAAACCAGATCCTTGTTGACTACAAATTGACTTAGAAAAACACAAATTAACACTGTCTATATTGCATATTTTTATTTATTTTTGTTAAAATTTATCAGTTACATACGAATTACATTCAAGTCATCCTTAGAAGTTATTTTACCTTATTTTTTCAAACATTTTTATTTAAAGTTTTGAATTCAAAATTCTATTTCTCTGTTCCTCCCTCCCTGAAATGGCAAGCAAACAAATATGTTATATATATGCAATTATGTAAAATATTTTCATATTAGTTATTTTGTACAAGATGACAATAAAATTTAAAAAAAGAAAGTGAAAAATAAGATGCTTGTCTGTATTTAGTGAATATCAGTTCTTTCTTTGGAGGCAGATAATATGCTTCATCACTAGTCCTTTTGGGATTGTCTTGGATCATTGTATTGCTGAGAATAGTCATTCACAGTTTCTTCATCAAACAATTTTACTGTTACTGTGTACAATGTTCTTCTGGTGCTCTTCACTTTCCTATGCTTTAGTTGATGTACATCTTTCCAGGTTTTCCCGAAATCAGCCTGGTTGGCATTTCTTACAGCACAATAATATTCCATCACAATCATATATCCCAGCTCGTTTAGCCATTCCCTTTGATTTCAGTTCTTAGCAGCCTCCCAAAAAAGAGCTGCCATAAATATTTTTGCACAAATAGGTCCTTCACCCTTTTGGAGGATGCCTTTGGGATATAGACCTTGCAGTGGTATTGCTGAATCAAAGGCATAGTTCCAAATTGCTCTCCAGAATGGTTGGATCAGTTCACAATTCCACCCACACTGCATTAATGCCCCAGTTTTCCTACATTCCCTCCAACATTCAACATTTTCTTTTTTTTGTCATATTAGCCATTCTTATAGGTGCTAACTCAGAATTATTTTAATTTTCATTTCTCTAATCAGTAGTGATTTAGAGGATTTTATTTTCATATGACTATAAATGACTTTGTCTGACAACTGCCTGTTCGTATACTTTGACCATTTATCAATTGGGAAATGACTTCACATTTGGAAGTTTTGAAAACTGCATGCAGCACCATGATATGGCCTAAATGATTCCAACTGGTAGAACTTCAGATAGTATAGGATTCTGAGAGATATTGGGGAAGAAGGGGAGGACACTTCCCTGTCAGTCCCTTAAATCTCATCTCCTAGGCCTTGATCCAGTCCATAGGCAGATAAAGTTGGCTCTGACCCCTGCACAAGAACTAACATTTTGAGGATAATGTTCCTTTTTTGGTGCAGTCTCCATCATTACAATTTTTCTCCTGTCCTAGGGAAGAATCTGAGTCTTTAGAAGAAATTTTTAATAGGTCCCTACCCAGCAACTGCACTATTCTTCAGGCACTCCTCACTTCAAAGAATCATAGACCTTTGGATGTATACTGTGAAGATGCTTTGGAAAGGTGAATGTTTTCTGTGTAATATTAGTCTCCACTGGGGCTTGTTAAGCAGCCTCATAAATTTCTCTTTCCTTTGTTCTTCTCCCCATCCAATTCTGAAAGAGGATAACTAGTAAAGTTGTCATGACAACAGTTGTGCTTTGTGACAATATAGGGATTTGTGGCAGGAAAGAGAGATGCTTTCCTTAGAGTACTAGGCATCACTGGTACTAATGCCATTTACTACATTTAAAATACAATTTACTTTAAGCAAAAATAGGTGCAGAAATCTTAATGAATTAGACTCTTATTGTCAAAACAGAAAAAAAAAACACTGGTTAGAGTTAGGATGTCTGGGTCCCTAAACTGTCACCTATTTGCTTTGTGCATTTGGGGAAATAATTTTACCTCTGTAGGCCTCAGTTTACTAATCTGTTCATCAGGGGCTTTGGTTCAATGATTTTTAACAGTCATTGACTTGAAGTTTCCATTTGAATTCTTTTTAAAATCCTTTGGCTGCATGCATTGCATGACTATGAGTTTGGAAAATGATCACAAATAAACAGTCCCAAGTAATCTCATCCAAATGAGCTTCTGAGCCCAATGATATGGGCATTTCTTGTATGTCTATTTCTTGTTAAAAACAAACAAACAAACAAACAAATTGCACCCTCATTTGTCATCCTTTCATCCTTTCTTCCTTGTGCACATGTGTGTAACTGCTTGGAGTACTGTCATACAGACTTGAAAAGTCTTTGGAGGAAAACAGAATAATTTAAAGATATATTATTACATTATGAAGAAATTCACTTTACTCCCTTAATTTTCAAAGAGTCATAGGATTGGAATGAATCTAAAAAAGTCATTTTGTCTTTTCCCTACTTCCAGGAAGCACAACACAACAATGATTCCAGCTCTTTTTTTGTGGTTGCTAAGAACTGGAAATCAAAGGGACACCCATCAAACTTATTGCCTACATTGGGGGCTATATATGGTTCCCAATATTCCCAAGTGAGACAGAAACCTACGAGTAAAATGATCATCTCTCTGCAAATAACTACCAGAATCTATTTATCTATCCCTAGCCTCTCTCCTGAGTCCAGGTCTCACGTGTGTGTATATGCATGTATTATAACAATAGTATCTGACATTGTGTCAGTTTAACCTCATAATTCTCCTGTGATGTAAGTAGTACAGGTGTGTTAGGGTGGGTCTGATGCTCTCTTCTCTTTAGTTCAGGTTCAATGGTGGAACAAAATGAGGAGCTTATAAGCATTGTAACTGTAATTGACTCAACAAAAAGGAGGTTGACTTAGTCCTAACATAGCAAGCATATACCACAAGGTCACAGTAACATCCATTAAATCTAAAGGTCCCTGGATGATGTGGGTGGGACCTTTTATGCCCTTAGGTGACCAGGAGGTCATGTCAGCACTGAGAGAGGCCATCCCAAAGCTTTGTTAAGGGAAAACCAGCTTAAGTATTGTTCCACCCATGGCAAATCAAATTCTTGCTTTGTTTGAGAAAAATCTAGCCTAACCCATATGGGGGCGGGGGGGGAGGAATCTTAATACCTTTTGGTCCTATCACAAGGTCTCATTTCTGTTTTACAGATGAGGAAACAATCTTCAGAGAAGTTAAAAGTGGCTAGGCCATGGTCATACAGCCAATAAGTGAATGATGGAAAGAGTTCAATGACTAGTTCATATTCTTCCTCTTTATCCCACTCCCTCCCTTCATATTTGGGAATTTCAATAAACATATACCTATTTCCTCAAACATTCATGGCTTTTTCCTGAAATCCACTCCCTTTTTTTGCTGTCTCTCCATCTATTGTTGTATCTGATTTTATTTGCATCTTGAATCTTCAGTATTATAGAGATTCTAGTACATCATAAACATTGAGTTACTGTGAAATAGTTTACAATTCCACCATCTTTAATTGTTCCCCATTGCCCGGTCAATAAACCATAAATCCTTAATCCTGGTCTTTAAAACCAGCCAAAATCTGGTTTCAACTGACCTTTCTACCCTTATTGTGTATAATCCCAATTCCTATTTGTCCCTTTTCTTTTACTCACACTATGCCTGATGCCTGGGACAGACTGTCCTGAAGTTTACCTTTTTTTTTTTTTTTTTTTTAAAATTTAAAACAAATAAAAAAATAAGGGGAAAAATAAAAAAAAAAAAAAAAAAAAAAAAAAAAAAAACTTTGTCATGTGCCCAGCTGAACTTGAGGGAGGATTCAAAATATGTAACAATATATTTCCATTTCAAGAAAGCATAGAAGACATTACATAAATGACTATCCATCTTTTCTTTGCTTCCCTATAGGTTATTCTTTTGTCCTCTGCTCTGCATTTTTTACTTTATTTTTTTCCCTCTTTCATCCCCCTCACCTTCCCTAAGCAGGCTACAGTTAAGCATGGATATATTTATGTATACATACATATATACTTACATATATATATGTATATATATACACATATATAGTATACTATGTATATAATAGTATATAGTAGTATATAAGTATATACATGTTATACACATATATTACATATATATATTTACATACACATCCCACATATACATCTACACACACATATATATACATATGCATATACACATACATAGATATTAATATGGCTGACATGCAATGTAGATATCTCTCTTGATTGAATGTTTAAATCTGACTTTATCTAAGATTAATGATTACTACCCCAATTTTTTTCCGATAAATTCTACACTTGATCATTGTCATTGTGTTTGTGTATATCTTTCATTTCCTCTCCCTGCTAATTCTTCTACTTTAGTTCTGTTCCTTAACTTGCCTTGCTATTACTTAACTTCTCCAACTGATTCCCCACTATTGCCCCCGCCTCCTACCTTTCCTTAAATTCTCACCTATCCTTTTCCCTTCCTCTTTATCCTTTTCCCATTAATCTACACATTTTATCCCACTCCTATTAATTTAAATACCTTTCTGTACCCTTCCTCTTATCCTTTTCTTCCCTTTCCCTTCCTCTTTATTTCTTTCCCATTAAAACACACACCTTCTCTCAATGATTTTTAATAGTCATTGACTTAAAGCTTCCATTTGAATTCTTTTTAAAATCCTTTGGCTGCATCCATTGCATGAAAATGAGTTTGGAAAATGATCACAAATAAACAGTCCCAAGTAATGTCTGTTAATATACATATCCCTCTTTACCCCACCTTGCCCTACTCCCTCTCTCCCCCTTATTTATTTGTGGATTGTGGAAGGAGCTATACCCTACTTGGTATATACACAAATATAATACATATGCATGTATGTATATATATATATATAGTGTCTATTTGTATATGTATACATGTGTATTGTGCATGTATTGTTCCACATTTAACTCATTCCTGATATGAATAGGTTTTCAGAACTATGTCTTCCTCCTCCATCTAATTCCTTTGCGCTAGTTCTTCTTCTACACTTCATTCATGTAGCATAATTATTATTTTTAACTTTTTCTATACAGTTTTGATTTTTAGAGTCAGATCATATTCAGCTTTGCCCCAATATTTTTTTTGACTATTTAGTTACTGATATATGGCTTGCATTTCCATATATAAAGCATAAATAGTTGTCCTTGTTTGGTCATTCATATAATATAATTACCATTTTTGCCTTTTCTAAATGTTGTACAAATCTAATTGTAGTGCCAGCATATTTGAATGATTTTTTCTTTGTTTCTTGTAAAATTTTCTCTTTGATATGGGAGTTTTGTAATTTATCAAAAAAAAGCCCAAAACAAAACACAATACAACAACAACAACAACAAAAAACCTTGTAGGATCTCTCTGAGATGATGATCAGTAAATATTTTCTATTTCTACTTGCCCCTCTTGTTCTATCACTTCAGGACAATGTTCTTTGATTATTTCTTGTTTTATTGTGTCAAAGTTCTTTTTTTTTGGTCACAGCTTTCAAGTAATCCAATGAAATTTCTATTTTAATCAACTGAAATTCAAGAGTTAAGACTAAAATGATTAATATGATTGATATTTAAAAGCATTGATACAATAAGTTGAGAAATTTTTAAAAAATGTTCAAAAAAGTTAGGCACAAACCTAAGTTTTTAGAGAATTATTAATTTAGAGTCAGAAGTAGTCTTCTAGATGACATGGCCTTACCTTCCCATCATATAGATGAGTAAACAGAGACCTAGAAAGATTTAACCCACTCACATAATAAGTGATAAAGCCAGGATTTGAACTCAGGTTATCTGACTCTAGAGAAAACTCTGTTTCCATTATGTCATAAGTCTCTTAATGACAAACCTAGGGAGGAGGGGAGAGGAAGCTTTATATTCTCATGGAAGCTTTATCTTCTCATCCTCTTCACAGACTATTGTTTAAAATCCAAGTCCATAAATGCTTATTATTCACCTACTAAGTGGAAGACATAGGCAATAGTGATACAAAATTATACCACTTGGGAAACTGCATAATTAGAATACAAAGGAGAGTGAGATGTGTACAAAGGGAAAGTCATCCAGGGTTATGAGAAGTCTTAGGATCATTGTCACCCAGGCAGGGAAGAGGCAGAAATAGTTTTATGAAGGAGGTGGGATCTGTGTTGAGCTGTGAAGAAAGGGGAGAATTTTAATACGTTAAGAAAAAAGGGTCAGAAGAGGGTATTCCAAGTATCAGACATAGTGTGAGTAGAAGCATGGATGCAAAAAAGAAAAGTATAGGCAGTGGAATTGTATAAAACCAGGGTGGAAAGGTAAATTTAAATCAGATTTTGGCTTTAGAGGCCAGGATCAGGGATTTATGGTTTATTGACCAAGTAGTGGGAAACAACTGAAGATGGTGGAATTGTAGACTATTTCATAGTCATTAAATTTCTGTGAATCTCTTCAATACTGAAAATTCAGATGCAAATAAAAATGTTCAGTCTATGTTGAATGCCTTAAAACCCAGAATGTAACATAAAGTTTGGCTTCCTCCCTCCCTTCCTCCTTAATACATTTACCCCAAAGCAGTTGTTTTTTTCAATGTTATTTTTGAAATTTTCTGCTACATAAAGAGCTATGCTTGACCTAATGGCTTCTTTGAAAATTGTCCATGGGAGTTACTAAATCAATTCACTTAGTGCTAAGCAACAAGCTGAATTCTCTGAAGCCAGAGTACTTAACATTGCAACCACATGCCCAGAAGATATTATTTTGTGCTTTATTTTTAAAGGAAAATATTTCTCTAGCAACATAAAATTGAAGCAAAAAGTTCATATTAAATGTGAATTGTATAAAATCTGACAAGGTTGTGAAATAATCTGGATGATATCTGACACGATTAGACACTGTCATAGAATCACAAATGTAGAGCTAGCCTGGACCTTAGAATCTACCTAGACCATCCCCTTCATTTTTTTTTTTTTGTGAGTCAATTGAGATATCAAGAAGTGACTTGCCCAATGTCACCTGGATAATAAGTATCAGATGTAGGATTTAGACCTAGAACATCCGTTCCCAGAGCCAGTGTTATTTCCACATTAGCATATCCTTGGCACTCATGTTCATAGATATTAAATTACTGTAAATTAGACAGATGTCTCAGATCTTGGAGCTAGCCAGTGGCATAACTACAAAGGGAAATCACTTTAGCCACTGTCCCTCTTTTAGCAAAACCAATCAACATGGCTACAAATATTCTGCCCAACACATTGCTGGGAAAGATTGAAGAACAATTATAAGTAGCTCCAGAAAGAATGAAGTTGATGAACCAAAGCTGAAAGGAAGATCAGCTGCATAAGCATCTGGTGAGAAAAGGACAGTCTGATACAGTAAAGATCAATATTTCATAGGAACCTGAAATGTAAGATCTATGAACTATGATAAGTTGGATGTGGCCAAACAGAAGATAGAAAGATTAAATATCAGCATCTTGGGTGCCTGTGAACTTAAATGCAGAAATGGGTGAATTTAATTTCAGTGATCATTACATATACTACTATGAGCAAGAATTCCTTAGAAGAAATGGAGTAGCCCTCATAGTCAATAAAAGAGTAAGAAAAGTAGTAGTAAAATATAATCTCAAAAATGACAGAATTACATTTGCTCATATTAACATCACAGTAATATAAGTCTATGTTCCAACTAATGATGCTGGAGTCCAAAGTTATACAATTCAATGAAAACTTACATTTTCTAAAAATATCATCAAAAGAAAATGTCACATTCATCATAAGGGATTGGACTGTTAAAGCAGGAAATCAAAAGATAATTGGAATACCAGGCAAATTTATCCTTGGAGTACAAAATGAACTAAGGCATACTCTAATAGAGTTTTGTCAAGATAGCTCACTGTCATAACAAGCACTTTTTTCATCAACCCAGAAAGTGACTCTACACCTGGTCATCACCAAATCAATAATGAAACCAGACTGATTATATATTTTGCAACCAAAGTGGATAAGCTCTATACAGTCAAGTAAAACAAAAGCTGGAGCTGCCTGTGACTCAAAAAATGAATTTATTGTAAAATTTAGACTTAAATTGAAGTAGGAAAAAACATCAGATTATATATATATATATATGTATATATATATATATATATACACACATATGTGTGTGGGATTTAAATTAATAAAATTTAAATGTATATGATATAAATGATTTAAATTAAATTTAAATATAAATTTATATAAATATAAATTTGCATAAATATAAACATAAATATGTATATATATGATTTAAATCAATAAAATTTAAATATATGGGATATAAATTATTTAAATTAAATTTAAATATAAATACACACATATGTATATATGATTTAAATTATACATATGTATATATATTTATATATAAATTTATATACATACATATATATGACTTAAATAACATTCCTTATATATAAAGTGGATGTGATGAATAGATTTAAGGAATTATTTCTGGTAGATAACAGGCCTGAAGAACTGTACGCAGAGATTTACGATATTGTGCTGGAGAAAGAAACCAAAAAAAAAAAACCCAAAGAAAAGGAATAGCAAGAAAGTAAAATAACTGTCTGAAGAGGCTTTACAAATAGCTTGGAAAGAAAGTGCAAAGAAGAAAATGAAAGATATACTCAAGTGAATGTAGAATTCTAGAATTCCAAGGAGAGATAAGGTGCTTTGTTTTGTTTTGTTTTGATGCAAAGCAAAGAAATAAAAGAAAACAATAGGAAATACAAGAGATATCAATGGAGTGTTTCATGCAAAAGTGGGCATGATGAGAGACAAAAATGGTAGAGACAACAGAAACAGAAGAGATTAAGAAGAGGGGGAGAGAATATGCAGAGATATAATAGAAGGATCTTAACATTGATAATAACCCCAGTGGTGATCTAGAGCCAGACATCTTGGAGAATGAAGTCAAGTAAAGACAATAGAATTCTAGCTAAGCTATTAAAAATTCTAAAAGATTATGATATTGAAGTGCTGTAATGAATATGCCAGCAAATTTGGAAAACTTAACACTGGCCACCAGATTGGAAAAGAAGTTTATGTCTCAATCATAAGAAGAGCAATGCAAAATAAAATTCAAGTTACTGAACAATTGCACTCTTTTTATGCCTGTAAGGTTATGCTTAAGATTCTGCAAGCTTGGCTTTAGTGATATGTGAACTAAGAATTACCAGATGACTGGGTTGGTTTTCAAAGAAACAGAGGAACTAGAGACCAAATTTCCAACATTTGTTGGTTTATTGAAAAAAAAAAAAGAATTCTAGAAAAACATTGTCTTCTGTTTCATTTGCATATATTAAGATAACAATAAAATGTGGCAAGTCCTCAAAGAGTTGAAAGTGTCAAATGATTTTATTTGGCTCCTGAGGGATCTATATGAAAGTCAAGAAACAACAATTAGAACCAAATATGAAGCAATTGATTGTTTAAGACTGGGTAGGAGTATAACAAGGCTGTATTTTTTCCCTTTATTTGACTTAGTTGCAGAGTACATCATATGAAATGTCAAGTTGGAAGAATCAAAAGCCAGTTAAGATTGCCAGGAGAAATATCAACTATTTCATATATATAGATGATACCCTTCTGATGGCAGAAAATGAAGATGAATTAAAAAGTCTATTGAAAAGAGTGAAAGAGGATAGTGTAAAAGCTGATTTGAATTGTAACAATTAAAACACTCCAAGATCATCACAACTGAACCCATAATTTCCTGGCAAATAGAGCAAGCTGAAATGGAAGCAGTGTCAGATTTTCTATTTCTGGGCTCAAAGATCACTTCGAACAGCAACTGCAATCAAAAAAATTAAAGATGTTTGTTTCTTGGATGAAAAACTATGACAAATCTGGAAAACATACTAAAAGACAGAAATCACTTTGCCAAAAAAGTTTTGCATCGTCAAAGCCATGGTTTTTCCAGTAGTAATGTATGGCTGTAAGAGTAGACTATAAAGGAGACTTGAGTGCTGCAGAATGTAAATTTTCAAATTGTCATTGTTGGAGAACTTTTGAAAGTCCTTTGGACAGCAAGAAGATCAAATCAATCAATACTTATGTATTAAGTATAGAAATTAGTTCATACTATTAACTGGAAGGTCAAATACTGATACAGAAACTTAAATACTTTGGTGGCCATATAATGAGAAGATGGAACTCATTGGAAAAACCCTGATATTAGAAAAGATTCAAGGCAAAAGGAAAAGAGGATGGCAGAGGAGGAGAGGGAGATATAGTGTCATGGAAGCAATGAAGATATCTTTGAACAGACTTTGGGAGATAGTGGAGGAAAGAAGGATCTGGTGTGTTATGGTCTATGGAGTCACAAAGAGTTGTACATGACTGAATAAATGAACAACAACAATAACACTGATGACAAGAATGGTAACAATCTGTGTTCTGACTGTTTTGACATATTCTAAGCAGGTTATGGTTGGGTTTCTGTTTGCCTCTGTGTTCTGTGTAGTGTGCAGAATACTTTTAAGTATTGGAGTTGAGATATTTGGAATTAGAAATCTTTGAGATGCGAAAGCTGAAGCGCAGACCAAAAAACCTTTGGTTTTCAATGTCCATTGTCTGTTTTAGGGGGAAACATTTAAAAACCTATCTCAACATTTCTAGTTACTAAGTTGTCATGACTAGCAAGGGGATTTCTCTCACTCAATTTTCAAGTATAGTTCTTTGTGTCCTTATTGTGTTCCCCAGTGTGGAAAATCCTTCAGAGAAGGAATTGTTTTATTTGGCAAGGGCAGGGAGTGGCGCAGGCTATGCTCAGCACCTAGCATAGTGCCTTACACACCTTGGGCACTGCATTCAGGCATTTTTCTTCTCTTCTTCTTTTCCTCCTCCTCTTTCCTTACCTTCTCCTGCTCCTTTTCTTTCTCCTTTCTCTTCTCCTTTTATTCCTCTTCCTTCTTTTTTTCTTCCTCCTTCTGAAAGAGAGGTATTTTCCTCAAATTTGCCTATTCCTGTCTGTAACCTGTTTCATTTACTATTTCTCTCTATTCCTTACCATATTCCCCAATGCACTGCATAAGTTGGAAACTAAATATTATTAATCCTTACTAATTAGCTCATGCCTCTTTCCTCTGATATTTTTCACTGGAAACAGCTCCTCAATCTCATTTTACAGATGAGGAAAGCAAGAATGATATGTTAAGTAACTTGCTTTAGATCCCAGAACTAGTATCTGGGTCTATATTTAAACTCTTGTTTTTTTGTTTTTTTTTTTTTTCTCTAAGTCCAACACTATCCACCACATCATTCAGTCTCTTAAATTAGATAAACAGAATTACTTCTGCAATCTGAATCTTCTTGGGGAAGGGAATGATATAGACCCCAGCTACTCAGGACATAGAAGACAGCAGGAGTTTTTCTAGGCCCCCTGAAATTCACTATAATATCAAGATTAGTTTCAAAGAAATGACAATAGATGACAATACAGTGTTGTTCTTCCTCAGGCACATTGGTTCATAAGACACACTTCTTTACCTCACCTTTCCTTAGTTAGTTGCTCTTCAGGTGCACCAGAACTTACACCCAACCCCCAGCTCCAGAGAATATACCAGTTCTTGGCAAGGTATCATTTTGGCAGTCAGAATGCCATACCTTGGAATGAAGCTCATTCATTCTATATAAGTTGGCCAGGATTTCTAGGGGAGGAGAAATCATCTCCAGTTTTGCACGTACTAGGGGTGTAGGGAGTGGGGCAAAAGAAGGAGGCAGGGTGGGGTACAAGTGAGTAAGCATATTCATATCTCCTGGGAAACATCCTGTTGTTACTAAGGCACAAGTTTTCTGAAGTTATCCAGGTGCGGATGAGCCAGGAACTACTTGTCCTTAGTCAGGTGTTTGGCAAACAGTAGCAAAAGCAATTGCAAACAATATGGTATGGTGAAAAGAGCAGCAACTCTGGAGTCAGAAAAATTAGGTGCAAATTCCAATTCTAATGTTTACTGTCTGTTGACATTGGGAAAGTCCTTTACCATCTCTGAATCTTGGTTCTCATATCTGTAAAATGAGGGAGTTCTTCTAGGTGGATTCCGAGGTCTCTGAGCCCTAAATCGACAATCTTATGCTACATTCTCCTTTAAAAATGACCCCAGAAAAAGAAAATGATCACAAAGACCAACATAGTGCTGCGATGGACAGGGAGGAGTTGACTTTCAGCTAGTAACATTGTGTGCCTGCCTGAAGGGCATGAAGGCAGAGCTAGAACAGAGCCAAAGGTCCTCCCATGCAATCAATCTATCAGTCAAGCATATATTAAATGTCTCAGCTAACTGAGCTCCATGTTCAACAACCTGTCTTGAAAGCTATAAGAACTAACCCTTTCCTAGCCCAGTAGGGTAGAGTTCTAAAAAGTAGGGTTAGCTCCATAATAAGTATCTGTCTAGGAATTATGACTTGACACTAGAACACTAGGACCACAAGAGAGACAAAGGGAACACAAAGGGGAAAGTTGGAAAATGAAGCTCCAGTGTCTTCACGCTGTTGCCTAGGGGAGAGCTCTAGGGTAGGGATGGGGAATGGGGCACAGGGTGTATATACCAGTCTTTCTGGATGATTCACATTTGCCAACTACTCAATGGCAAAGAAAGTAGGACTGCAAAGAAGCTCTGGATCTAAGGGAGAACTGCCAAGAGACAAAAAACTCAGTGTATTGAATGAAGCCCAGTGCTACAGGTTCTCTTTTGGACACATCTGTCTCAAAACATAGAGTCAACAGCTAGAGGGACCCTAAAGACTACCCAGTTCAGTTCCTCAAGTTTTCAGAAGAGGAAATTGAGGAAGTGAATTGTTTAAGATCTCCCAGGGAATAATTGGGGCAGAGCTCACTTTTGTAGTCAATTCTTTCAACTCCAAACCAATGCTCTTGACATTGTATTGGTACTATTCCATTTTCTTGTTGGTCAACAGGGGTCATCTTTATCTTTATCTTTTTTATTAAAATCTTTTCTAGGTTCTTATTAAATGAATTTTTTTAATGTTACGGAATGTAGAAGGGTATATACTCTCTTTAAGAGACAGCAAACTGCCCTAGCTGTATCAGAAGTAGAAGCATTCAGTACTAGATTGTGAACTTTTTGAGGGCAGCAATTGCCTTTCATCTCATTTTTGTATTCCCAGGCACTCCCAACAGTGCCTGGCACTTCACAGGGGCAAAATAAATGTTAATTGCCCAACTACTGACTTTGTGGCAGTATTTAATGTTTGATTACACTTAAATAAACTGCCAGTGTTAGCATTGTACAATGGATAGAAATCATTTTTGTTGTTGCTGTTCAGTTGTTTTCAGTAATATCTGCCTCTTCATGACCCCTTTTGAGTTTATCTTGGCAAAGACACTGGAGTAGTTTACCATTTCCTTCTCTAGGTCATTTTACAGATGAGGAAACTGAGGCAAACATAGATAAGTGACTTGCCCAGGTTTACACTAATGAGGGTCTGAGGCCAGATTTGAACTCATATCTTTATGAGTCCAAGTCTGTCTTCTATCCACTGCACCACTTTGCATGCCAGGTTTTGGATTAGAGGACCTGGATTCTCAGTTTCCTCATTAGTAAAATGGGGGAGTTGGATTAAATGGTCTCTAGATATCCATCCAGTTCTTATTCTCTGCATGCAAATTTTAAGTTGTTAATCAGAAAGGATGTAGGGAAACTTGGAATAAATTAGTCATGTGGGGAGAAGGAAAAATTACCCTCTCTGATTGAAAATGCCAGGCATGAAATTTATTCACATGCTTCATTATTGTTTCACAATTTTCTTTCTTTCTTTTTTTTAAATTTTGTTTTGAATTCTTTCTTTTTTGCAATGTGATAATAAGTGAGGGGCAAAGGAAAAATCAGTGACTGAGAGCAAGGAATTCTGAAAGACCAGTGGGAGCTTTCCACTTACAGTATGATCTCTAAGGGACAGTAAGAACTCCCTGATCAAAGAGTAACAGTCTAGAGTAAAATAAAATGCTGGTCTCAAAATTCAAAATGAGACATCTATTTTTGGACATGCTGACATGGTTATAAAGGCTTGATTATTCATGTATTTGTTACAAGAATTTTGTTTTTCTTTTCTTTTTTTTTTCTTTTCCACTGGGTAGAGAGAAATTTGTAAGGGAGAAAAAAATGCATGCTTATCAATTGAACAAAGTTTTTGGAAGCCATGTTTCCCTGGAAGCCTGGATAATGACTGGTCTGCCTGCTTCTTTCAATATTCTTCTAGAGAATCCCAGAAGCTGAGATAGTTCTTATGAAAGTGATGGGGTAAAGGTGGAGTAGGTCTAAACTGACTCCAACTGGAGAAAATATAGACAGACCCTTGAATCCCTAGCAGGGCAATTTACCACTGCTACTTAGTGACTTTAGCACTGCAGCTGATTTTACATTTCCTTCATATACAGATTTTAGAAACTGGACTTTTCCTCCGTATCTCTTGACCCAAAACTCCCACTTCTTTTTTTAACCCAGTTTCAGTAAAATGATCACATCTACTAGTCCCTGTATTTTCATTTTTTGCCTGTTGATTTCCTGGTCCTTCTGGGTCTGTGAGTTTCTCCTTGATCCCCTTAAGAACTGGAATCCTAGCCCTAAAATTAAGTTTCTGTGGCTGGATCTCTGTTACTTGCTGCCAGACCACCCCCACCCCCAGACAGTTTTGAAAATAGGAGAATTACTTTTCTCATTTGAACACTCAGTCTATTCACTCAAGTAAGGTGGTTGCCAGCATTTGAAGAATTCCCCCAGGAGATCAGGAGGCTGTCATACAACCTTAACTGTTTCTGGGCTCATTCCCCACTGAGTCCCTTTGGCAAAATAAAAAGCAGTCTGCTTGTGAACTTAGGAAGTCATGACTAACACAGGGCCAGACGATTCACTATGGACTTTAATGAATGTCAGCAAAAGGTTTGTTCTAATTAGATCATTACCATGTGTCTAAAACTTAGTTAATTGTAGAATATGGGAGCTATTTAAATAGCTACTTTGTTTCCTAATCCAGACAAAAGCAGTCTTTCATTGAAGACTCTGCTAAGAAATTTCTGATATTGTAATTATCAATTGACAAATATAGTTACTTACTAGCTCTTTGGAAAAATGGACTGGTAATAAATGTTCCCAATTCCCTGACCCTCCTCCACAATATCCAGCTTCAGCAAAATAATAGATCTTGAAAGGGATGCAATGATCCACTGAGGAAGTGACTTCTTTCTAAATAACTGTCTATTGTTTACAAGATTGATCTTGTTTTAAAAAGGGGAAGCAATCTACAATGACCTTCAAATCAGGCAGAGTTTGAAATGCAGAAAATAAGATTTTATATCCAATTCTCAGGGAGAGCTGAGAAGATTATGGAAACTAGGACAGGTATTCCTAATAATTTTTGTGTCATCGATCCCTTCTGGCAACCTGGAAAAGTATATGAATCCTTCTCTAAATTATCTTTTAAATGTAAAAAATATCTAATAGTACTTAGAAAATAATTTATATTCTAATAAAATTACCTAGCTAACAAAAACTCACAGGTAATCTGTATAGTTTCCCTATTAGTTTTATTTCGTTAATAAGTACATTTGTTCACACACACAAAAGGAAGTTCATAGGCATCAAGTTAAGAACCCTGCTAACCAAGTGAAAAGCTAACCAGAGGTCTAGAAATAATGGGAAGGCAATAGGACAGACATGTACACACACAGAACTTCTGCTCTTGTCTATTCATATGCCCTGTAGCTAGGGGTATTTTCTGGTACTCAGTCATTATCATTTTTATACCTGCCATATTGAGGGCAGAGACAAGATTGGAAGAAAGAGTGATGGGTAGCCATGATGATTACCTTAATGAGGATTTGGATTGGATGAAGTGGTTTGTAGCTCTGATAGGGACACAGAGTATAAATAGTACATAGGTAATTTGTGAATGAAGCAATAAAAACATGATGACTCACTTCATTCAAGGACCAACTAAAATCTCATCTTCTCTTGGAAGTCTTTCCTAATACTCCTTAATTCTAATGCCTTCTTTTTGTTATTTTCAATTTATTCTGTTTATAGCCTACTTATACATTATAGTTTTCATGTTGGGCTCTACTAGGCTGTGAGCCTTTTAAAAGTAAAGACTATCAAATAACTGTAAAAATATGTATACACATATTCGATTTGTCAAGTATTTTAACATAATTAACATGTAATAGACTTCCTGCCATCTAGGGGAGGGATGGGGACTAGGGGAAAAAATTTGTAACGGAAAGCTTTGCAAGGGCGAAGGTTGAAAAATTACCCATACATATGTTTTGCAAATAAAAAGCTTTAATAAAAAAAGTAAAGACTATCTTTTGCCTTTCTTTGTATATCCAGCATTTAACATAATTCTGGCCCATAGAAGGTACTTTTAAAAATGTTTATTGACTGACCCGGGAAGATGTAATTAGGAAAACTTTACCTCCAATCTCCCTGACCTTGGTGAAATAGATTTTGGTAATTGATAGGACTACTCAGTAGGGGGAGGAGTCAATTATACCTATCTATGGGTAAGGTCTTGTTATATAATGCTCTCTTCCTCTTTGAAGAGTACTCTTTCTGCATCTACAGCAGTGGATTCCTCATATACCAGAGATAAGTGCTGCATTTGTGGTTTCTGATATTGTTCTCAAATATCCACAAGGTGAGCAGCAGCAATGGCCTAACTTTAATACAAATTATTCTTAGTATGTACCTATGACAAATGTGAATTGCTGCCTATTTGCTGTTTACTGGGATAAGGCTTGAGATACCAGTGAGGAAAATGAGGGGGAGGATTTTTGCTCTGAAGACGGTTTTGCTTAATGTCACCAGATGATTAGAAAGTGTGTCAATTTTTAGTAAGGTCTTGATTTTTACAATACTTTACCCCACCTAATCCTTTTAAATCCTAATCCTATTAAACTGTTTGTTTAATTGAGCTATTTATTTTAGAGTGACTGAAACTACACATTGGAACTGGGTAGGCTTAGTGTGCCTGGCAGATGGAGGCAAGAATAAGTGAATAATAAGTAATAAGAATTTGGGATGTATGGAACAATTGTGGAGGTGAAACGATGCCTGGGACGTCTACCCCAAATCTGGTTGTAGGTTGCAGAAAACAAGTCACTATAATAAAATTATACCTAACACTTGCTAGAGTTCACTTCCTTTTTATAGGACAGAGCATTGCCCAGATTCAGACCTTTTTCTCCCATCATTTCCCTACAACACACAACCCAGCCCTTTCTTATAGCTATACTAGAGATTTCATCATTTATTCTTTGTCCAGATCTTAGCCAATCTTGGTTGCAGACATTCCCCCTTCTGTCTCTTTCTCTGCTTGGTTTAGAGCTAATGGGACATGTAGCCTCATGTTTAAATAACTTACCCCATCTGAGTCATAAGAGTGGTACTGATTTCTAAGCTTCTTTCACCTTTTTTTTCCTTTCAGGAATGCTAATGCATCTTATCTTTTAGATTATTATTAAGAATTATATAATCTTAATTTATAGATGAAATTTTGGATTGATGTATGTTTGTGTAGAACTATAAATTTCCTGGTTCATATGCTTATCTATTTTTATTAAATACTCCCTCTATTACAGATTCATGTGAAATTGTATCTGTTTTATTGACTAAGATTCAGTTGCCCCAGTGTTCTAACTGCCTACTCCCTAAAAGATCCCCAGAGATGCTAACTGGAAAAGAGAGTCAATTGAGCCCTCTAAACCCTTCCCAGAGTGGTATTTATAGCAATCCTTCTAGGAATTCTCAGGCTCTCTGTCTCCTGAAAATACATTAAGCAGTGAATAAAAGATCCTTCTCAAGACTCACTATCACATAGTCTCAAGTAGACTTTTATCTCTTTTGCATCTACCTTACCAAATAAACTTGATAATTGTTCCACAAGAAAACTTAAAGAGTAGAAAAAAAAATAATAGAAAACTGGGAATGAGAGAGGAAAAAAAATAGCAACAAGGTGTTTCCAAATACTGGAAACTGAAAGACTGGTTTATTTTTAGACAGATGATACTATTATGTGTCACAATAAAAAAAAAATCCTGTGTTATACAGAGATTCTCTTTGAGGACTTTTAGACCATTTTGTATTTTGATTTTCTAAGATGACACAGTAAATCAGTATTAAAGCCTAAGATAGAAGTTACCTTTTTCCCAGATTAGTTTTCTTTTTAATTGATAATTATCCCTGGGACAAAATGTGCTATGGCTCAATGATGTCAAATTCAAATAGAAATAGGAGTCACTAATTTATATAAAAGGATCCCAGTTGGCCATATATATTGACTTAGTTTTAAATTATAATGTTATCTATGTTTTATTTTATTTTTCTTTATTGTGTTAAATATTTTCCAATTACATTTTAATGTGTTTCTGGAAGCATCCTGGAGTGTTGTGGGTCAGATGTAGCTCATGAGCCTTGTCTTTCTTTGATGCTTCTCGTATAGTGGATATAGTATTGGACTTAGAAAGTCCTGCGTTGGCATTTTGACTCAGACTCTAGCTGCATGATAATACCTTTGCACCTTACAGAATCTTTGTAACACTCTAATGGGCTAATATATGTAAAATACTTTGATATTTTAAAGCATTATATAAATGATAAAAATTATTGACTTTACTTATAGTAATCAACTCTGCCACTTATTGCTGTGAACCTGAAGAAGTCCATTAAGTTCATAACAAGTAATAACTATATGATCATAGATTTCAAATGGGAAGGAATTTTAGGAATAAGAGCCAACATGGAGTAGGGGGAAAGAGTGATGCATTCAGTCAGAAAAATTGAGGTTCAAATCCTGCCTCAGTCATTATGTCAACTTGAACAAGACACATAGCCCTTCTTTGTCTCGATTTTTCATCTATAAAAAGAGAGGGATGACCATTTAAGGGTCTTCTTATTAAATCAAAGATCCTATAGAACCAAATTTTGCAGACAAAGAAACTGAGACTCAGGTGGGTTAAGTGGCTGGTTATGTTCAGTGTCTCCAGGCAAGATAAAATGCTAGGCCAGAAAAATTAAGTTCAAATCTGGCCTCAGACTCTACCTATGTTGGTACATCACTTAATCTTACTTGCCTTAGTTTCTTTATCTCTAAAATGAACAGGAGAATGAAATGGCAAACTGCTCAAAAAAATCCCAAGTGGGATTCATTCAGACATGACTAACACAACTGAACAAGAACAAGAACAACATATTAAGAGTCAAAGCTAGGATTCAGATTCATGTCCATTGTATTACACTATCTCTCCCATAACACAGAGCACTTGTGAAGAACAAATGAGGTGATTATGTAAATGCAAAAGTTTTGTAACTTGTAAAGTGCTATAAAAGTAAGGTTATAGTGTTATTATCCATAATTATCAATCAATAAGTATTCATTGTAGTGATAAATATTATTAGAAACAATATTTTTAGAATGTGATAGATTTAGGGTCAAAATCTTATATTTGCTAGTTATTATCAATGGCCTTAAGCAAGCCATTTAATTTCTCTGAGCCTCAGTTTATTCAACTATAAAATGAAGTTATTGAAGTAGATAAGCGTAAAGACCTCTCCTATCTATAAATCTGTGATCTAAAGATGATCCTTTAAGTTCTGAAATACAGGAAAATTTCAGTGAAGAAATTCTTTTTATTTTCATTTATTTATTTACAAATTAGCAACTCTTCTTGAACTTATAGTTTTAGAGTTGTCTCACTTGAAGGCAATTTCATTAATAATAGTAATAATAATTATTATTGTTACTATAGTTATTACTGCTTATGATAATATACCTTGTCTTATTTGGTAGTCATCTTTAGCTTTTTAATGAAAAATATGTGTTTATTCTCTTCAATTATTTTATAAGTTCCTTGAGGGCAGGAATTGCCTTTTCTGCTTTTTTGTCTTTGTACTACTAAGTAATGATTATTGCAATGATTTGCACACTGTAATTTTTCCTTTCACCTTAATTTTCCATAATTATGTAACATTTCCCACCCAAACATTGGCTGGAATGTTTATTCAAAATCCACAGTACATTTACATAGTTTATGTAAGGATTACTCTGCATAATGGAGATTAGATCGATCGTATATTCCTCTTATTGTTACATTTTTCTCCATGGAAAATATAGTGAATCCTCACGGGTATAGCCAATTCTTTTTTTTTTTTTTTTTTTTTGCTGAGGCAATTGGGGTTAAGTGACTTGCCCAGGGTCACACAGCTGTTACGTGTCTGAGACCAGATTTGAACTCAGGTCTTCCTGACTTCAGGGCTGGTGCTCTATCCACTGCACCACCTAGCTGCCCTAGCCAATTCTTTAGTGAGAAACAAAATACTATTTCCCCCAGATTATTTGAACTCAGTTTGTAGATTGCAAGGTTACAACTTGATCATTTGCAGAATTCTTTGCCAAAATTGATTTGACTTTGAACATTTAAATGCACACACCATACACACACACACACACACACACCATACACACACACACACACACACACACACACACACACCCCACCACCACCACCACCACCACCACCACCATCACTACCATCATCACCACTATCACCAAAATAAAAAGGTATTACAGTCTTCAAGAACTCATGGAGGTAACTCCATAGTAATATGAAAATCTTTTATCAGCTTTTTTTTAAAAATCATTTTCATCAGCTGCCCTAATGTCTATCACAAACTCAAAGAGTTTCATTTCAGCAGACTGTTCCACTTCTCAACAGGTAGTCTAGGACTTAAGTCTTCTTTGTAGAGAGGGAAAAAGAGATGCCAAATACAATAACAAGAAAATAAACTAATGAAATGGACAACAAAATCTCTTCTATTTCAAAGAAAATATATTTGGAGATTAGAAAATCCCAGATAAAGTCCTCCTACCCCTCATGAGACAAAGAAAGAGAAATTCAGCAACAACTATAATTGGAATCCCCGAAAAGAGAATAGATTAACTTGGGATGGCTGGAAAGCCTAATAATGAAATTGAAGGAAAAACTAAGGAAGGTAGGGAAAGGTAGCAAAGCAATGGAAATCTTAAAAAATAGTTGAAATGGTACTAAAATTTGAATAATACAATAAATAATATTAGAACAAAGTAAAAAAGTAGCAAAATTGGAAGAAAATGTGTGATTTTTACTGAACAAAAAAGTCTGAAAAATAGGAAATGATGTTCCCAGAATGACTAAACCAAAGAGTATATTTCAAGAAATTATGAAAAAAAACTTCTCAGAAGTATTACAACCCAAGAAGAAAGAGTAGCTACATAGAATCCACAGACCACCTCTAAAAAGACAGCTCAGATGTAACACAGCAAGGAATATGATTGGCAAGAGTTCAGATCTTGACCTAGGCCAAGGAAATAAAACTGTATGGTTGGAAATCAGTTTGTCATAAACCAAGTGATCTCTGTAATAATTGTAAAGGATTATGTACCACTTAGAAGAAAAGAAAGAAAGTAGTAGGTTGTGATATACCGAAAAGCAAAGGAAAATGGTTGCCATCCAAGGAAAACCTATTCTGAAAAGTTGAGTATAATGTTACTCAAATGGATCCCTGATCTATTAATGTTGATATTCTAAACAATAATGCAGCTACGTCCTGTGTCTTACTATAAGCTTTCCTTAAAGGGTCCACTTAATGAACTAAACATTTTTTTTACTTACACTTGAAAATATAAGGACATCAGAGGACAATTGACTATGATCAGTTATCTCTGACTTGCTATCTACCCAATCTACCTTTCTACATGTATTTCTTCAACATATTTTACTTGGATCATCTTCATAGTTTCCTTTTTGTTATATGTTTCAGCTTTTTCATACCTACTTTATGTCCCTCCCTTGCCCTCTGAATGATAATCATTCAAATTCTTCAGAATGTAATATCCATATAGCAAGAAACAAAAATTAACTTTTAATAGAATTGACAATTTTCAAACTGGAATGAACAATTTCTGAACAAAGTCTTCAAAAGATAAACATCAAATGAAAGTATCTTAAGAAATGAAAATAATTTTTAACATGAAATAGCTATTTGGTTATTAAATACTTATATTCTGAAAGAACTGTTTCTAGAAGTCAAAGAAGGATAAACTAGGGGCTTTAGTATTTCAAAAAGGCATGTAACAGCAAGCAAAACCTAAAAAGTGGGGGAGGGGAGTAGAGAGAAATTTAATGTAATATATAATTGGGTCATCAAAAGATAATATATTCAAATACAAAAGTGTGAGATGGAGATAAATGGGAATCTCCTGAATCTCACTCACATCTAGGCTGAATAAGGTAGAACTGATTTTTTTAAAAAGAAAGATTATATAAAAATCTTACTTCTTAAATATATAGAGAACTGAATCATATTTATAAGATACAAGCCATTCTCCAGCTGATAAATGATCAAAGAATATAAACAAGCAGTTTTCAGATTAAAAAATCAAAGCTATCTATAGATGTTGGAAAATGCTCCAAATCTCTACTGATTAGAGAAATACAGATTAAAACAACTCTGAAGTTCCACTTCACACCTAAAAGATTGACTAATATGATAGAAAAAGAAAATATAAATGTTGGAGAAGAGGGAAAATTGGGACACTAATGCAACTTATGGTAGAATTGTGAACCAATCAAACCACTCTGGAAAACAAATTGGAACTATGTTGTACACATCCTTTTATCCAGCAAAACCATTGCTAGATCTGTATCCCAAAAAGATCATAATGAAAGAAAGGAAATGAACTCATACATACAAAAATATTTATAGCAACTCCTTTTATGGTGACAAAGAATTACAAATCAAAGGGATGCCCATCAAATGGGGAATAGTTGAATGAATTGTGGTATATAAATGTAATAGAATCCTCTATACTTAAAGAAATGACAAAGCAGGTAGGTTTCAGAAAAAAAAAAAACCTGAAAATACTTATATGAACTGATACAAAGTGAAATGAGTAGAAACAAGACACTGTGTACAGTAACAAGATCACGTAATGATCAACTATGATGGATGTAGCTCCTCTCAGCAATGAAAATAATTCAAGACAATTCCAATAGACATGATGAAAAATGCCATCTGTATCTAGAAAAAAAACTGACAAGAGTCTGCAGATCAAAGCATATTATTTTTACTTTATTTTTTATAGTTTTTTTTGTTCTGTTTCTTCTTTCACAACATGAGTAATATAGAAATGTTTTGCAGGATTGCATACACACACATATAGAACCTGTATCAAATTGTCATCTTAGGGAGGAGGAAAAGGCAGAGAAAATTGGGTACTCAATTATATATATATTTTTTTCAATTACATGTAAAAACAATTTAAACATATATATATATGTGTGTGTTTAAATTGTTTTTACATGTAATTGAAAAATATTATTTAAAAGAAAATAAGAAATCATAATAATAGAAATATAATTTTTAAAAATAGGGTACTTGGATGGGAAAGGAAAGAGGAATAGACGGGATAGGGAGAGAAATAGGGGAAAATTGCTAAGCAAAACAAACAGTATTAAGGAAATTCTATTATAAAAGGGAGGAAAGAAAGAGCTCAATATCTAGTTATTTGAATTTGATCTGGAAGATGAAGGGGAGGGGAAAGACATGACCAGGATGAGATTTTCCTAAGCCATATAAACTACAGATCTTTAGTGTTAATTTAGTTGTTTTTTTCCCCTATAAAATAATTTATCAATGGATTATGGAGAGAGAAGAAATATTAGAATTTGTTAGAGAAAACAGCAAACAATTGTGAGTGTGGATAAAATGAGCTTGCTCATAGAAGGAAGGAACTAGTCACTCTACCCACTGAGCCAGAGTTAAAATCAGGAGTTACAGTCAGTTTATCATGCTTCCACTGAAATAGGAGTACCTAATATTTCAGACAAGGCTGCAGCAAAAATAGATATGGTTAAGAGAGACAGACATCAAGCTTAAATGAAACAGATTATGAACCATATAATAAAACACACACACTGAATGGCATAATGTAATAATTATAATATTTATGCTGTTTGATGTTATAGGTATAATGATAGAACTCCAATATGGAGTTACATTAGTTCTAATGTCTGTAAAGCACAAATGCAATGGCAGACAGTTTTGTCTGTTCTGACAATTTAATCCTGTGTCAAAGAATTAATGTTTTCAGCTTTTGAGTGAATAAAACACTGAACCAGCTGTAATGGCCTGTGGGTTACCTCTCTAAGACAGTCTTACACAGCCAATTCAAACTCTCTCCCAATTTCTGTTCCCAATATATCCCTACCCCGAACCTCACTGGAGCCTGGTAATGATAAATGACTTTAAGAACTTCTTTGTCTTATATGGGTCTAACTAGGAATACCTCCTCTCATATGTGGCATAAATTATCTATTCTTCACCCAGCTCATTTTTTAAGGTATAAAACTGCCCTATCTATCTGAATCTCAACTTTGATCATGTCTCTTCCTGACACAAATCCCTCTATTTCATGCTGAGTGAATTTCTTATATCTTGTGGAAATTAATTTCTCTCTGTCTATATTGCAATATAATATATGTGTTTATGCTTTTGTATGGCCCACTTTCCACACCACATAATAATATACCAGTGTCCCAAGTACCAATTTTTCTATATTTATCCTGATAAAGCCATAGTATCTAAATACTTAAATGAAAAACTTATTGAATGGCAGGAAAATCTAGTTAAGAAAGCAGAAATTGTTGGGTATTCAGTATACCCTTTAAAGACTTAAACCAGACAGGAAGATGAAAAAGAAAGAAGTTAAGAATCTAATCAATAAAAACAAACGGAGCCCCCCCCCCCCAAACAAACAAGTGATTAGATATAATGAATATTTTGAATTACTGAATAGAAATCTGAGAATCAAATAAATTTTTTTTCTCATTTTGGGACATAAAAAACTCAATAAATGCAGAAAGGCAGAAGTATTAAATGAATTCACATACCATAATACAATAAAATTTCAATCAATAGGGGAAATATATCTATATAAGACTAAGACAACCTACTAAAAGAACCTCTCTCTCCAGCTAGTTTCATTTACTAGTAAATTTTATAAAGTATATTAAAAAAAAACCCTGATACCTTTCACCATATAAATTGTTCTTAAAAAATCAAGAAAGAAGGAAACTCCCTCAATATTTCCAAGAATATAAATCTTTTCATGATATGCAAACAAGTGAGAGATAAAGCAGATAAAGAAAAACATAAACCAATGTAGCTAATTAACATTTATGTACAAATATGAAATAAACTATTAAGAACAAGGCTATTTCTCCATACTTGAAGAAAATTACTATACCTAGGGTGAATTATTATTATTATTATTTTGCTTTTTGCTGAGGCAATTGAGGTTAAGTGACTTGCCCAGGGTCACACAGCTAGGAAGTGTTAAGTGTCTGAGACCATATTTGAACTCAAGTCCTCCTGACTTCAGGGCTGGTGCTCTATCCACTGCACCACCTAGCTGCCCCACCTAGGGTGAATTATTGAAGGAATCCAAAGATGATTTAATATTAGTAGTAACAGATTTAGAAATAAAGTCTTCAAAAGTATATGTTCAAAATCATTACAAAGCATAGAAATAAAGAATAACCTTTCCTTAATATGATCAAACCAAGTTAGCCTTGTTTGCAATAAAGAAACATTAGAAATTTTCCAAGTAAATAAAACAAAATTGCTTATTATTTCTAATATTATGATATTATTAGTGTTTATGATATATTATGATAATGATAGTGTTAGAAAAATTAACCACAGTGGTGATACAGGAAAAATAAATTGAAGAAAAAATTACAAATAAAGAAGAAACAAAATCATTTATTTGCATCTCTATTCTCTAATTTTAAAATCTCAGAGACTTCAAAGAAAAATCAATGAGTCCATACTATCAGCAAAGTAGCAGAAGTAGATATAAATGTCCAAAAATATCACTCTTTCTGTATATTACCAGCAAGACTTAGGAAAAAGAAATAGAAACATAAATTCCATATAAAATGACTGTAAATTCCATAAAATATCTTTGCTAACCTCCCAAGACAATAAAATAAAATAAAATCATAGATTCTTGAAGGGATTGTAGAATTGGAACAAACTCCACAATCTAATAATCTCACAAACTCATTTTTCAGAAGAGGAAAAATACTCAGGACTTATGTTAATATAACTACACAAAATTTTTACAGAAATATAAGCATATAATTGGGGAGAGAGTTATTGTTCATGACTGGGCTATGCTAATAGAATAACTATAATAATAAAATGATAATGCTACCTAATTTATAGATTTAGTACTATACCAACCATCCTTCTGAGAGTTTGTAAAATTAGACAAAATGATAGCAATATTAATTTGGAAGACCAACTCCTGAATAATTTACAGGAAGATAATGAAGAAAGTAGGAGAAAAAAGCATTATGAAATAGCAAATTATATTACAAAGTAATAATCTTCAAAACTCTTTTATCTTTATGACAAAAAATATTTCTAAACAAATGGAAAACCATAAAAAAGAAACAGACCAGATTAACAAAGCCTAGAAGCAGATAAACATAACAGTTGAGTGTCAAATAATTCTAAGAAAGGATCTCCTTCACCCCAAACTTAAATAGCAACATGTCATTTTGAGTGAGCCTGACATCCTTTCATTAACATAAGTGACTTGTTAAAATTGATGTCAAAATTTGCTTTAATCATTCTGAAAGTATGTACTGAAAAATATAACCAACTTGCCAGTTTATAAATTGAAATTAACATGAACTGCCCAGAATAACACTGAATCAGCACTCCTTTTAAATTTTAAAATCTAGTTATCTTTCTTTTTTTTTCTAATTTTGTCTCCTTCCTCTACATTCCTACTCATTTTTTTTTTATTGCCATTCACTTCAAATTGGAGAGTTGACAAATATCAAATAAGAATTTGGAGTGAGCTTGATTTGGGCTTTTAAGTACTTCCTAATAGAGCTCATTAGGAGCTTAAAAAGCAAATGTGGAAGCTTGCCACCATATAGTTTGGGATAACCCATTTCTCCTATGTCATTGCTTAGTCTTCCTGAACATAAAGGCTATTTGGATCAGGAAGAGCTATATCCCAGTCTAGAAAATAATTGACTTACTTATATATTGGAATTATCATTTATGTTCCATTTTAAAAGCATCCTTAAAATCTATAGGATTATTATGATAGGTATTCCCCTGCTTGTAAACTTTCGACTAATTTTCCATACGTACAAAATGAAGCAGTAGTATGTAAGCAGCAAACTCCCAGCTCTGGACCTCATGCAGACAACTACATCTGGCCTATAAGTTCTGAATGCCAGGTCTTTACAGACCAAAATTTTAAGTTAATTAAGCTCAAGGATCTTGTCTTATCTTAATCATTGTCTCTCCCCCATCTGCCTGACATAATGCTAATTAACATAATAGGGCTTAGTTAATATTTATTGGATGAATAAAGCCCAAAATGCTAGAACTCGAAGAGACTTTTTAGGTCTTAGAATCTGGGAAGAAAAACTATTTTGCTTCTCTGTTTTCCTTATATTTTATTATTCTTTATTCTGTTTTATTCCTGCCACAATTAATTCAACTATTGCCAAATTAAAGAGCATCCCCCTATTTTCAAGTTTTTGCCTCTATCAAGAGTACTGTAATCAATATTTTGTTGTAAAGACCCTTCTGTCATTGACTCCTTTGGGAGAGATTAGATGCCTGGGTAAAAACATGAGCAAATTGGTAACTTTTTTCAAATAATTTGAAATTAATTTATAGAATAATGAAACTAAATCATAATACTAGATAACATAAAATAAATCCAATAGTGCATCAATATCTATGTGACAGTATCTATGACTTTCAACAGCCCCTCCAACATTTTTTCCCTTCTTTTATTGTCTTTTTCATTTTGAGGTGAAACCTGAAAGTTGATTTCATTTGCATTTTTATTATTACTAGTGATTTGGAATATTTATATGGTTACTAATATTTTTCATTCTTCTGTTCAAAACTGTTTATATTTTTGGCTCACCTATCTATTGAGTGAAATGCTCTTCATCATAGATATCTATGTCACTTTTCCACTTATAGAGGATCAGACTTTTATCAGAGATATTTGATAGAAAGAGATATTCCCATTTAACACCTTATTTTCCAATTCTTACTACATTGATTTTGTTCATGAAGAAACTCTTGAATTTCACATAATCAAAATAATTCAATTTGTCTTTTATCATTTCCTTTAATCCTTGATTGACCATAAATTCTCCTCTCTCACATTCCCAAACTAGAGATTTAAAAGTTACTTCCTTCTGTTCCTCCTCAGACTCTTAGACTGCTTTCTTAAGACTTAGCTTCTGTCATCACTACTACAAGGCCTTTACTGGTTCCTGCAGCTGCTAGAACTATCTCCTGGCATTGTTGTGGCTTCTTTACCAACTGCATTGTAATGCAGACTTCTCCAACATGGAATGGTGCAGGACAGTTTAAGTGGTATCATTCACACACACAATTGACTGTGCTTTCAAAAAGGTCTTTTTAAGGACTCTAATCTAAACTGGAAAAATGTGGATTCAGAAAAAGGAGCAATAGTAGAGTTGTGAGAAAAAAAATGAAGTTTAGAAACAGAAAACCAAAGTTTGAGTTTCCTCTGCCTTTTATTATCTTTGTGAATCTGTGGCAAGACTTTCAGCTTCATTTTTCTCCTCTGTAACTTAAGGCTGATGGGGTACATAATTGATAAGCTTTCTTATAATTATAATATATTATAGTAGATGTGATATAATATAAATATAAACATTTATAAAATATAAATAAATATAAATATAATATGTTATAACCCATAATCTTATTAGTTTAAATAGTCTCATAACCCAGTCCAACATTCATAATTGTGAGAAACTTCATAGTTTCTGTTCACAGGGGCTCTAAGCAAAACATGGCTAGTGCTGTCTAAGTGAGGTTGAAAGTGAAACTCTGTTAAGGCATCCAGATGGAGACTGGCAACAGTGGGAGGCAAGATGTAGGGTTTATTCAGAAGGCCTGGACCTGTAGGTGGAGAACCTTATCATTTGTGGTGCCTGAGTCTACTCATGAATCATCCATTCTTGTAACAGGAGGCACTAGAACATACTTGAAAAAGTCTTGGTTTTGATGTTAGCATCTATATGAACTTGAAAAAGGGTCATCATCTCAGAGCCTCTTCATCTATAAAATGAGGAAGTTGGCCTAGATAATTTCCTAAAGCACTAACATACTATTCCAACATTTTGTGATCTGTACTCTTCCTTATGAGTAGCTTACTCATAATTCATGACCGACTTTTACGGATCCCTGACATTCTTCTTTTAGCAGGGGTCCACCTTTAAAAAAATAAATAAATAAAAAAAATAGTATAGCTCTGGAGTCAAGGACTTGGATTAAAATTCTGCTTTGATACTATTTATGTGATCTTGGCTAAGTCATTTAACTTCTGTCTGCCTCAGTTTCCTCATCTATAAAATGAAAATGATAATAGCACCTTCCTCTCCTGGTTGTTGTAAGGATCAAATAAGACATTTGTAAAGTGACTTCCAGACCTTAAAGTGCCATATAAATGTGAGTTATTAGTATTCTTACTATTATTTATTACTTCGCTTCCCTGAGCCTCCTTTTTTTCATCCCCAAAATGATGGAGTTGTACTAAATGGCATCTGAGATCCTTTTCAGACTCTGTCTTCCTCATCTTGGGTACTCTGGGCCAGGGACTCTGTTCTTTGAATCCTTTGCTATTTTCCATAATATCTGGCAGGGCTCCACTTAATCCATAGCACCAAGCAACTTTACTAATTTAGCTCTCCTAAGAAAATTAAGTCAGCAGGTTTCACTCCCAAAATCCATTCAATTACAGTTAACCAACTTTTGCCATTGAAACCACAGAGCAGCCTAACCACCACATTATGAGTGTGAGAGAAGAGCCTCATTAGACCCAATTTTTTCCATCATACAGTTTGCTCAAGCAAGATAGAGATGCTCAAGCAAGTTAGACAAAAAGAGTCTTTCTGTTCTTAACCAATGATCCCAAGATTCTATTCTTTAGATCCTGATGGGTTCAAATTTAGATATTTCTGAGTACCCAGAGACATCCAGAAAATTCCCTTGAGGACCCTGATCAGAAGTATGACTTGGGAGACATAGAGGATGGTGTGAAAGAATGACAGAAACATCTTCATCTTTACTCCAAATCACTGTGAGGGAATATTTCTCTTCTCCCTTCCTTACCCCATCCAACAACTTCTGATGGGTAATCACTGATATTGTGGATTTGTGGTTACCACATATAGTCCTTTGGAGTAATCAGGATGGGTATTCTTTGGAGACATGGGAAGCAGTCCTCCAGGGAATTCAGAACTACGCCAAGGTCATTCTTATGAAACAAAACTACTGGAACAGTTCTTTATACATAATAGTCATTTAATGAATCTTCATTGTATTGAATTAAATCTATTTTTATTTAATTACATTTAAGAATCACAAATAATATATCAATAACAATCCATTTTTGGTGAAATTTTAATATTGACACTTTAGAGAAGGAGTGGGGAAACTTTTTTACTGCCAAGGGCCATTTGGAAACTTATAATATTAATGAGTCATACAAAATTATCAATTTATAGAATTCAAGCAGGGGGAGGCTATTGTACTTAGCTTTCAACTCATTATCCCCTGAGTTGCATTAGCAAATGATTTTGTAGGCTTTATAGGACTGTGGGTCAGATGTCCCCCACCTTGCCTTAGAGTCACAGTAGCTAAAAGGCAGCTTTCCAAAAAGGAGATCCTCATAGCATCTGAATATTAAGCACACTGGGATTATGATTAGATCATTCAATAGTATCCCATTCTTTTCCTTGAAAGGTTATTATCAGTGGAAGGTCTCTGCTTCATACAAATATTAAGGGTTATCTTTTTGCTCTATATTCCTTAGAAGGAAAGAAATGAAATAAAAATCTTTTATTAGCAAGAAGATGAACATATTATCAAGTCTCCTTATTTCAGGAAACTCATCTTAATCCTTCTATACTTTAGCAAAGAATTCTTCAACTGGGATTCACAGACTTGTACCCCCAAAACCTCTGTGAACTCAGATGGGAAAAAGTTACAATTTTATTTTAATACAACTAGTTTCCTTAAAAATTTCATGTATTTTATTTCATGTATTTAAAAACATCATTCTGAGAAGGTACTTTATTAAACTGCTAAAATGGTGTGATGAAAAAAAAAAGTTTAAGAACTCACAGGGGCCTAGCAGATGGTGCTCATGGGCTGCAGTGGACAAAAATTGCCCAGCAGCTAACCTGCAATGAGGAGTCTTTCTGTGGTCAGACTGGATAGTCCTTAGACAGCAAACACAGTCTGTCACTGGGCTTATATTCAAAGAATTTTTAGCTTGATAGGAAATGCCAGAACTCAAGCTCTGCTAGTAGAGTCTTCAAAAAAATCTTTCCTCCTCCATGAGGTTTTGGAGCAGAACATTATTAAGGACGCTATCAAGCTAAAAAAAAATGATGCTCTTGATGCTCAAATAACAAAGAACAGTGGATCCCCAAGAAGGCAATTTAACATGTGCCTTTGGACAGGCTTTCAACTCATTCACAGTTGCTGTGATTCTTACAAGAAAACTTCATTATTAATGTCTACTGATGGTAATGATAATAACATATTTGTTTAGTTCTTCACCATAGAGAAAGTACTTTTACAGACTTATTTCACTCAATTTTTTACAACACTATGGTTTAGATAAGCTATTGTTTTTGTTGTTCACCCTTTGCTCTTGAAGAGTACTTTGACATTAGGGAGATGATGTTATGACATGCAAGTGAATTGGATTTAAGTGAGGGAGGGATGTGCAAGGTTCCTGTCTTACTTTCCCCTCCAGAGCCATCTGGGTCCAATGGCCAGATATAGATCAAGATGACTAGAGATGGCTCTTGATATCCAAGCAGATACATAGAAACAGAGCAATTTCATAAAACTGGGTTTGGGAGATGAACCATTTTTCTAGAACAGGAATTCTTAACTGTTTTGGGTCTGGGTTCCAGAACCTTTTGGTAGTCTGATGAAGCTTATTAGGGATTGGTCCCTGATCAGAATAATGGTTTTTTTTAAATATTATTAAATAAAATTGATAGAATTAAAAAGGAAATCAATTATACATTTTTAAAATGTCCTGGATTCCAAATTAACAATCCTTGATCTAAAAATATGAGTTTCTGAAGCCCAATGGATCCAAGTGACATCACAAGCAAAAGTTGTTTTCAAATTAGTTTCTTTTCTGATCCCAATATTTCTAATCAGAGAGGAAGAGAGACTGACAGACAGAAGTAAGGAAATGCCATTTCCTTATTAGATAATAATGAGCAAACCCATTCAGTAAAAGAGAAGATCAGGGGGTCATATATCTATCTTCAAGTATCTTAAGAGCTAGCATGTGAGGGAGGAATTTTGTTTGTTCCACTTGACCCTAGGAGGCAGAATTGGGAGCATAAAGGGGCAAGTTCAGATTAGATATCAGGGAAAACAAATAAACAACATTTTATCCATTAGAACTTTCTCTAAGTACAATAGATCACTGAGAATGGTAATGTGTACTTCCTCCTTTGAGTCACCAAGCAGAAACTGGATAATACCTTGTTAGTAAGTTAAAGTGGGAATTCTTTTTGTGTATATATTGGACTAGATGGTTTTGAGGTTCCTTTCAACTCCCAAATTCCATGATTCTCTGATTCTGTGAAATTTTGGGGGGTCCTCTCCAAAAATATTTTGCTTTTATTCTTAAGATTCTTCTCAGAAACTGAGGCCCATTAGTTAGAAGGGATACTTGACCTGAAATCTCTTAACAAATTACAGGAGGTTCATAAACTTGGATGAAAAAAATACATCTTTATTTTTACTAATCTCTAGACATTTAACATTTCCTTTAATTATTTAAAAATATTATTATGAGGAGAGGTACATGGTCTTCACCAGATTACAAAAGGGTCACAAAATAGGTCAGAAGGATAATGATTCTTCTTGGGTTAAGTCCAGGCTTTTTTCTTAAAGGAATCTTTATTAGGATGAAATGACAGACTATTTGAGCCCAAGTGCAGATGATGTTTTGGGACGTCTTGCTTTTGCTCCTCTTAAAAGTCCAAAATAATGGGTCAAAATACAAGGCTGGTTTTCCTCAACAGAACAACTCATTGAGTACAGTACATTGATTTCTTTCCATTCCCTTTTCATCTTGTCTTTTACACTGTTTTTACTTTTCCCTTTGGTTGTTATTCTCTCCATGCCTCACCCTTCAGCAAGGCTGAGTTTATTTTGATGGAGACAGTTGGCAGAAACTAGAGTCATTGGAAATGAGCAACTAGGTGAAGGAATTTAGGGGGTTTGGCTCATATCAAAAGATTGTTTTTTTTTTTCAAAGACTTGGAAAGGGAGAAATTTCATAACATGTTTGAGAATCTTCACATAGGGAATAGTATTTGAATAATGGGCTCAAATCCACCCTTCCCACCATGGAAGGCAGGTTAGACACATCTCCCTCTTCTTCATGAGGGGAAGGAGAACCCTCCCATTTGTCTCCCTCCATTTCCCTGGAGTTAGAGAATTGCCCTGAGGACACTTATGACCTGAATTAGTCCTGGAAAAGAAATAGACCTTTGCTTATTAGGGAAATGTTTTAGGAACTTGGTCCTCTAACTCAGACTTGGGTCATCCTCCTTTTGGGAACTTTACACTTGAATAATGTCTAGCTAAGTGACATTGTGTCATATACTCTTCTAGTGCTTTTTTTTTTTGGAAGATCAAGGAGGAAGAGAAGGAGATGAGGAATGCTTTCTTTCCCTGACATTCTTGGATATCATGACTTTACTTTGATCTTTGATCAGTTCCCCCATGTAGATGATGGATGGGGGGGTAGGAAATAGGAGATGGAGAACCTAGGATGTGGATCAATGAGTCTTTCTGCCCTATATTTATTTGAATTTATTCTCATTGTATTTATTCAGTATTTACTAAATCAATCCACAATTATTTCAAGTAACTACTATTTCCACATTCTGTATCAGGCATTAGGGATACAAATACAAAGGATGAAACATTTTCTATTTGCAAGAGAATTAGACTTTAATGGGGAATACAAGGAATGTATGTATAGTACATACCAAATAAAAATAAAGAGACTAAATACAAACAAGCACAAAATAGTACAGGACAGAGACATTAATAGTTGCTAGGATGAAAAAGGCTTCATGTAGAAATTTTTGCCTGATATGCACCTTGAAGAGAAGGGTTCTCTGAAGTGGGGGTGAAGAAGGAATTCTTACAATGGATGAGAGTATATGAGATAGTGGGAGATAGTGTCATGTGTGAGAAATAGAGAAAAAGTCACAGAGGGGAGGATGGGGTATAATGTTTAATAAGGCTGGAAAGATGAGTTGGGGTTTAGTTATGTAGTGCTTTGCTAAATTGGAAAAGTAAATGGCAAACCACTCCATGATCTTAGCCAAGAAAACTCAAAATGGAGTCACAGAGAATGGAAGAAAACTGAAATGACTCAACAACAACAATGATAAAAGCTAAATAGAAGAGTTTTTATTTTTTCTTGAAGGCAATAGGAAGCCACTGGAGCTGATTGAGCAGGGAAGTTACAAGATTATTTCTGCACTTATAGCAATGGTATAGAGGCCAGATTGACATGGAGAGAAATCTGAAGCAAGGGGATGAATTAGGAGACTGTTGCAATACTCTATGTGAGAAGAGAAGAGGAAGAGAACAGGAATTATTACTATGTGCCATGTACTATGCTAAACATCTTCTAAATATTATCTCATTTGAGAGATAAAGAGTCTGAACTAAGGTGTATTTGTATGAATATAGAGAAATTGCCACATGTGAGAGATGTTGTGTAAAAAGAAAAGATTTGACAACTGATTGGAGAATGAAGAAGTAAGGATAGTACAAGGCTATGAACCTGGGACATTGGATATTTGAACATTTTGATAAATATTGTATCATTACTACTAGCTACACTGGGAAAATGCTATTAATAGAAAGAAAAGTTTGGAAGAGAGAAAAGTTTGGGGGAGGGATAGTAGAAAATGGATATGGTTTTGGACATATTATGATTGAGATGTTAATGAGACATACAGTTTGGAAGACCCAATCAGCAATTGATAATATGGAACTAAAGTTCAGGTTAGAAATTAGGAATTAGAGAAAAATAGATCTATGAGTCATATACATAAGGTTGAGAATTAAACCTTTGAAAGCTGATGTGGTTGCTGAGAGAAAAAGAGACAGAGAGACAGAGACAGACAGAGACAGAGAGAAAGAGACAGTGACAGAAACAGAGAGACAGACAGATAGAGACAATGACAGATGGAGAGACAGAAAAAGACAGAGACAAAGACACAGAGACAGTGTCATAAATACTGACACGCAGAGACAGAGAGACAGAGACAAAGACAGATGGAGAGACAGAGAAAGAGACAAAGACAGAGACAGTTCACAGATAGAGACGCACACAGAGACAGCAGGACAGACAGAGACAAACAGAGACACGCAGAGAGAATATGGGGGAGAAGAGAAGAGGGTTTAAGACAGACTCTTGGGATATATCCATAGTTAAGGAGGGATATCAACGGTAAACCAACAGTTAATAAAGAAGAAATAGTCAGGCAGGAAGAATGATATGGATGATGAGCCAGCGGAATTAATGGAGAAGACACCAGTAGGCAGAAGTTCTCTTGAACTACAAGAGAAGGTGCCAAAAGCACAGAGGAAATTGTATATGGGGAAAAGAGTAGTCAGCAGTGTCAAATGATAGATTAAAAAGAATAAGTACTGAGAAAAGACTATCAAATGTATATCATGACACATAAAGTATACTTTTTATCTCTCCTATTAGAATATCAGTTCCTCACAAGTAAGAATTATTTCCTTCTTTGAATTTGTGTCTCTGGCACTCATCATTGTTCCTTACACCAGGACTTCTTAAACTTTTTCCATCTGTGACCTCTTTTCACCCAAGAAATTTTCAAGCAACCCTAAGTATTTAAAATAGGTATACAAATCAAACATTTAGTAATAATAAATCATAATCTCACAATCCCCACTTTCAGTTAGGAGATTTCATACGGGATGAGACTCAGAGTTTAAGAAACTTTTCCTTATACATAATAGGTACTTTACAAACACTGGCTGACTGATTGATTTCTAGGTATAACAATAGCAACATTCAAATGGATCTTTGATCTTATTGAGATTACCAGCAATGACATGGATTGTCACTCCTTCATGCCTGCCCATCCAATTACTCTATTGTCCATGTCCTCTCATAAATTTATAGGATTTATAAATGCATTATTCTATAATCTTTAGGGATCTTAAAGTTTCTCTCTCTTATTTTATAGATTAGAAAATTGAGCCCCAGATCAATGAAGTGACTTGCCAAGATTTATACAAGTAATAAGTTGCAGAATGGGATTTGAATTCAGGTCTTTGGATACCAAATCCAGTCTAGTTCCATTGTTCTATACTGCCTCTTCACACAGAGCTCATCCAGTGATGTAGCAGTGAGGGAGATAGCTTCTTTGTTCTCTCTTGATATTTTGGGGATACCAGTAAAGTGACTTGGGTGTCTTTAGGTTGCTCCTCATTCTTGCCATGTTACTAGACCCTCCTCTTTATCATTCATGCATTTTTTTGAACGTTGTGATAAATAAAGTACTTTGCCATATGTTAAATATAAAGGTGAGGGTAATAAAGCTTGTAAACATAAACTCACTACTATATAGGCTAAACCTATAATTCCTGAAATCCACCTTAAATGAAAGTGTTCCCTTTTCCAGAGTTAAGATAGCTTTTAGTGACATGAGGCCAGATGACTTTCCCAATGCTCAGTAAGTACAACTTGTAAAGCCTATCCCAGCTTACAGACACTGGTCAGATTGTGGGGTTACACCCACCTTATCCCCTTAGGTCTCAGGATTCTAGGAAATGATATTTACTCTTTTATTTATTTATATCTGATGGCGCGAGTACTACAATTGGAATGGAAAAGAACACAAAATAGTATGCAAACTCTCCAGATGGTCCAAACATCTGTGTCAAGCAATCTGCCTTTGGACCTCTGTTTAAAGGCCTCTTCTCTACTCCATCTCTCATCCCCCATCTCCACCCTTGTCCTTGCTACTAGTTACACTGAGAGAATACTATGTACTCTGATTTGCTGCCTGTCCTTTGTTAATGGTTTATTTGTTCTACCAGACTTCCAGATAGTCTAATTCAAATCACAGATTTTAGATGCCAGGACTTCCCTTCTTTTTCACGATGTTTATGCTTTTTTCCCTCTAAAATATGTAACTAGACTACTGTCCTTTCTCTCACTTCTGTCTGTCTGTTGTTGGTTACACAATTTGCCAATGAAGTGGATAGGTTTTGTTCCATTTACTTATTCTTTCTATTTTTTTTTCAAAAAACAGAATTAAAATAACTGATGACCTATCCACCTGTCTCCTAAGAGTTTTTCCCTCTAAAGCTGAAGTTGGCATTTCAACTGGATATCATTACTGTTTTTAATCTCACTAATACTTTATGTGAAACATTGCGGAATTGATTCTACAGCAAATCCCCAACCAGGGTTTCTTTTCTTTTCCAATTGATTTTAGTGGAGTTGATTAAAGGAAGTTCCTGCTTGCCTGTCACATCTCTTTCTTGGACATCCTGCCTGCTGGCACTAGGCAGAGGGTGGAACTCGGAACCTGTTTTGTATTACATTTAGCAGAGAGATGGGTGGCTCTCAAGAAATAAATAGCAATACCAAGCCAAGGAATTTGACTTCTTAGAGCAGAAGATGAATGATAAGTTTCTTAGTTGCAAAGTTGAGTGAGCCAGCTACATAATAATGCGACAAGTCTTTCTCCTCTTCATCCTGATTAGCTAGCCCTCTTCAACTCCCAAACCAATCAAAGCCTTTCTATCTTCTCTTCCATCATCCTCCTATGGGACCCAACTCCTCATTCAACTGTATTTTTAATCTTTAGTTAGCAATGCTGTTTTCCTTTTCTGAAGGTCTACTTTAGGTCCAGACACGAAAAGATGCTCTGAGATCCTTTCTAGTCCTCAATATCATGACCAATGACTCAAGATTTATCAAGAAAACTAATGTCCAAACAATCAGTGAATGATCCACATTGAAAGAAAAATGAGAAGAACTTACTCCATTGACTCTTTCCTCTACATGAATTTTCACACACACGCACACATACACACACACACAAACACACACACACACTCTAATGAGTCCTAGGGATAAACTTAAATGGAAATAGGTTTTGTAACATAAAGCAAAACATTCTTTTGGATATCCTTGAGTCTTAGATTCAGAAAGGTCTTTTTAGTTTTTACTTTTCACAACCCCTCTTGCAGTGGATAATAGCGCTAGACTGGAGATCAGAAAGTTGTTCTTTAGGCATTTCATTTGTGTCTAAGTCTTTGTGACCCCATTTGAGGTTTTCTTGACAAAGAAATCTGTTATTTTCTTCTCCAGTTCATTTTACATTTCAGGAAATTGAGATAAACAGTGTTAAGTGACTTGCCTAGGGTCACATAGCTAGTAAGCATCTGAGGCCAGACCTGACACTCTATCTACTGCACCATCTAGTTGTCTGGGCTTGGAAAAACCTGAGTTCAAATCTAGCATTAGCATTAACTAGATCTAGGAAAATCACTTAACTTCTGTCTGTCCCAGTTCCCTCAGCTGTGAAATGAGGATAAAAATAGCACTTATCTCCCACAGTTATTGAGAGGATAAAATGAGATAATTTGTAAACCTTAAAGCCTTGCAAATCTTAAAGCACTATATTACCATACTAATTATTATTTATGTTTGTTATTAATGATATTAATAATATACTTATTATATAATAATGGTATATTAGTATGTTGTGCATGATAATATATCATAATAAACACTTTGCACACTTAAAGCCCCATATAATTACATTAATTATTTCTATTAATATTAATTACATTAATATGAGAAATATAGTCACATTATTACAATATTGTATATTATTTATAATAATATTTTGGTTACTAATATAATTGTTCTAGTGTTATCAATAATAATTATTTTAAGCATTGATTATTTATACTTATTAAAATAATATTATTCACAGTTATTATTCCCATGGTGAGGATATTATAGGATCAATGCCTAACCTTTCAACACAAAGAATAAAGAATAGATATCATGCCTTTATGAAGATCAGTTGAAAATAACTGGTGATGTTTGGTCTAAAGAAGAGAAGTGGTATGCACTTGATAGCCATCTTCAAGCATTTGAAGAATATCCAAAGGAAAACAGACTAATCTTGTTCTGTTTGGCTTAAGAGAGCACAACAAGGAGCAATGAATAAGTTTTAGAACAGCAGATTCAAGCTAGACAGCAGAAAAAAAAACTTTCATCAATAATTAGAGTCATCCAAAGTGGAGTGGGCTGACTGGGGAAACCGTGGGCTCCCTAACACTGGAGATCTTGAAGTGAAGGCCAGATGACTTTTTTGGGAGTGGTGGTGAAAAGAGGGTTTCTGTTCGCATCTGTTCTAGATAAAATGACTTCTGAGGTTCCTCCTAATGCTGAAATTCTGAAATTATTCTATATATTTCTATCTCTATACTACTATGGCTTGAACTGTTTCTTGAAGCCTAGAACATAGAGAAGATAATGAGTTTTGCCATTGTAATCTAAGTCTCAATCATTCACTTAATCTACATAGCTATTCTACATATGGGCATTGTTCTTGCCTTTGAGTGACCTATCAGTTCCTTAGTGGATAAATTCTGAGATTTTGCTTGAAGTGAATGGGGGTTAACTGACTTATCCAGAGTCACCTTCCTGCTTATTTAAAGCTTAACATTTTGTCCATTATTCATCACAGTCTCATAAGGCATTAATTGGGACAGAAAGTATTGGATAGATGTTAACAAGATACAAATAAAGACATCTGGTATTTTAGATCACAAAAGGTCATGGATTCATATACTTAGGGCTTAAAAGGACCTCAGAGACCATATAGTACAATCACTTTCTTTTACATATGAGGAAACTGAGGAAATGTAAGTAATTTTTTCACACAAATGATGTATCTAAGACAGGACATACAAAGACATGATGCTAGATTAGAGAAAATCATCAGAGAAAGATAATTTAGAAAGGTCTCCAGGACCAGCAGGAAATCCAAGAGCAGAACAGCAGGGGAAGGATAGGGGAGCCACAGAAGCAGCAGCTGGGAATGGAATGAAGTGAAGATACAAGAATCTGATATTTGAGAAATAGTCAGAAAGTCTCTGTGAGCCCACCATCTTTGGAGGAACAGCATCTGGAAAGATTTTCAGCTGCATACAGACTAGATCAAGATACCTGGAAATACTTTTTTAGGTTTAAATGGGCAGCTAAGTATCACAGCAGATGGATCATAGATTTTGGAATCAGAAATACTCAAGTTTAGATCCTACCTCACCAGTTGTGTGATGCAGGATAAGTCCATTAACCTCTTTTTGTCTCAGTTTTTTCTATTTATAAAATGGTTGGCTCTTAATGTCCCCATCTTACAAGTTCAAAGGGTTATTGTGAGTCAAATGAATTAACACAAATAAAGCATTTTCCAAACATTAAAGCATTATAAAACCCTGGCTATTTATCATTAGTATTAGTATTAGGCCAATTAGTGCCTCCTCTCTAAATTTGCTTTTGGACAGAAGTTGGTGTTTTGTTTTGTTTTCCATAGAAGGCTTGAAGGATGATCTTAGAGAAGGAACGAGTCCAGAAGCATGGCTGCCTTCCAGATCATCTCAGGTTATGACTGCTAAGGTCACAGCCAAAAAGTTTAAAACAAAATAATCCCATAAAGGGAAAGGAATAGGATTTGTGCTAGTAAGTACAGGTGCACATTCACTCTCTAAACTCAATATAATAAAAGTATCTGAATATTAAAAAGTATGTGCAAATGAACTTGTCAAAAATCTATTTAAAAACTATGGGTTGATTTAGTGGTTACAGCCAACTTTAGTTGAGCTGGGAATTCCCCCCTTTTTATCTATGGAGGAATCTAGGTGGGAGATATAGTGGGATGCCATGCAATAGATGGTATATCGTTAAAATTGGGAGCACTGGGGCAGTGAATAGGATGAAGAAATCAGTTCCAGTAGCAAAGATATCCCTGAACCAAGGAAGAAAAAGAAAATGATCTACCCTCAGAATTCCTTCCTTCTTTTTAATTGGAGTAGCCCACAGATGAACAGAGTATCAAGGAAAACACAATACAGACACAGACATACACACACACACACACACACACACACACACACACACTTCTACTTCTTTGTCTACAAGATTTAATCTAGCAACACATAAAAATTGTAAACTGAGCTAGCAAAAAAATGTGTATAACCTTTGGCTTAAGGGCTATTTATATAAAATTCTTTTTGTTGTTGGAAATTGATTATTTAGCTCAATTAAGGGCAAATGGAGCTGGTGAAGGCTGAAAAGAAAAGAGATCTGGGTTCTTCTTGCCTCCAGTTTTGAAAGAGGAGACTGGTGATTCCAATGTCTCTACATGTCTGTGAGGGGAGAAAGATTTGGGAAGAAGAGACATGCAAAGAAGTTGGCATTCTCTATCATGTCCCCATCCCTAGTTTTCTAAATGAAAGAATTTGGGGAATTTCCTTGGGTTAAATCTGCAGCTCTCTCCCTTTAAATTCATTGTGAAGCCTAAAAAATAAATAAAATGTGTGTAGAGTGCTTTAAAATCTTTTTTGCTTATTTTTTCCTATTATTGCTGTTTTTCAGGTCACATTGATTAGAGAATTTCCACATGCTTTCAAAACTAGAGAAGTTCACCAAGTTCTCCCAGAGATTATGCAAAAGCTGTTCATATATTCACTTCTTACAAGCAAGCAAAAATGCTGCACTGGAAAGATCCACTCCTATCTTGCAGATGCCCTCCAGAGACTGACAATTCGCAAGCGAGAGTGACTCTCTTAGTGAGGTTTCCATGGGATCCCACAACCAATAGGGCTTGTGGGTCACATATATGTCAGCCCAGGGTGGTGAAACCAGGGCTCACATTTCCAGACTTTCTGTTGGGACTGCTCCAGGAAAATTGCAGAAGAGGTTTGACACCTGGAGAGCCTAGTGAACTGAACCTCTCTGCCTTGGCAGGAAGCATGTGAATGGCATTCCAAAGCCTGACATTTTCAGTCTGTTTTAACAGATGTGCTGTGTTTTATTCTCCTTTTATCTGTTATTGTTCCCTTCCCTTAAAGTGGATTGGAGTCACCTTGTCAATCTGTTGACACCTTGTCAACTCCTGGCTGATACTTTCTACCCCGTTTACACCTTATTAAGAGTTGCACAGGGGCAAGGGGCTTTCCTGAAACAGCTATGAAGACTGAAGAGATTCTTTAACTCCCATTTACCATGAATTACCACTGATGTCATTGAAGAGACTTGTGGTACATTAACACATTACATAAATTGAGTAGACCTAGTGGTCATAGTAGATAAAAAGGTAGATGAATTTTATAGATTGGGGGAGGGGGAAAGAGATTAAATCTAGACTCCTTCCTACCCTACTGCCTTCTTTAATGAAAGGGTTGAATTGTGTTCATTTATTTATGGTATTTAACAAAAGCATGGCATTTACTCCTAATTATCCAAACAGCAATGATCATTTCTGACTTCTTCCCAGCTGGTTATGGTAAACTTATCAATATGAGGGTATGCTCTCCTTTGATGCAAATGTCTTCTCATCGTGCATGAATTTTGTGTTTGCCCTTGCACTTGTCTCAACACTGAATCTATCTAATGTGCTAGAGCTTTGCTTGGGATCTTTTATTGAATTTATTAACCTTTTGAATTTGCTTTATTATTTTTGAATATTATTATTGTTATTGAATATTATTGTTATGAATAATTATTGAATTGACTTTAATATTTTATGAATGCCTGTGTAACAATATCAATTTGTTATTCCTAACTTGGGTGGCAAGACCAATCCACCTCCATTTCTAGTCATACATATCTTTAGCGATATGTTCTTGTATTTATGCCATTATTGATAAGATTTTGCAATGAGCTTGCTTATACCCACCATGGTGTCTTCATTGTCTTCCAAGACTACCTGAAATTTTGTTCCTTCTGAGATTATGTGTTTCATGATTCATAACCATATAGCATCCTTAGTAAAATACTGGTGTTGTAAAGATAGACTCTTCTATCCTAAATGACTTCCCAGAAAGTTTTTTTCTTCCTATTTAGTTTTAGGCACAGATCATCATCCAACTTCAATGCCTTGTACAAAATATAAAATATGGACAGAGTAACTCAATTAGTTTCTCATCCAATTGCATTCTATTTTTTAACCAAATGGAATGCTAGATTTATCTATTTTTAGTGGATTTGGGTTTTATTGAGGGAACCATATAGAATTGAGTGTCATTTGTCAAAAAAGAAGAAAAGAAAGAAAGAAGGAAAGAAAAAAAGGAAGGGAGGAAGGAAGGAAAAACAAGAAAGAAAGAAAAAGAAAGAAGGGAGAAAAAAGGAAGAAAGGAAGGGAAAAAAAGAAAGGAAGGAAGCAAGGAAGAAGAGAGAGAGAGAGAGAGAGAGAGAGAGAGAGAGAGAGAAACTTCATCAGAAGAATTTTATCATGTGGAGGGGATCACTGTTCCATTTGGATCTTGCATAGAACAGCCTTCATTGCAGTGGTAAACAGTTTTAATAAGCATTTTTGTTCCCTGTTTTATGCTTTACACCTACTGATATTTTTTCTGTGACTATATAAAGAAATCTTTAAAATATACATATGAGACAACTAGTTGGATGAAAGTCTTTTAAAACATAAATTTCTATTGATTTCATTGTTTTATTTCACCCACATTTTCCAATGTTTATCTCCCAGTGAACCAATCTTTGTGCCACAAAAAAGTTCAGCAAAACTAACAACATATTGGAAAAGTCTGACATTATACACAGTGACCCACATCCCTATCTCCCTACCCACCTCTGCAAAGAAGTGGCAGGGTGGAAGTGTCTCCTCATATTTCTTATTTAGGTCCAAGCTTGATCACTGTTATTTTGCACCATTCAGTTTCTTTGCTATTCTTCCCATTTGTGTTGTTAGAGTCAAAACATATAATGTTTTTTATCTGCTTACTTAATTTTATATCAGTTCATATAAATCTTCCCATGCATCTCAATGCCAATCATATGCATCATTTTTATGCCAGAGTAATAATATTCTATCATGTTCCTGTAACATAACTTATTTATCCATTCTCCAATTAATAGGCATCTTGAAAATGGTCTTTAATGATGCATTGTGCTTTATCAAATCAATTTTGTAATCAACAAAATAATCAATAGAATAGATTTTGTATTATCCATCAACAAAATGACTATAAAAATGTGGTTTTCCTTAAAAGTTATATAAAAAATTCAGTCAGTGCGTATTTATTAAGCATTCACTATGTGCTAAGCACTTTGGTTAATACTGGAGATACAAAGAAAAGCAAAAAAATTCTGTTGTCAAGGACATTTTTTTTTTGCTCATTAAAAAGATAAATTTCCTGAATTTGTGAAAGCAACAGTGACTTAGCAATGATCTTCATACTCATACCCATCATAGACAGTCCTAATCAGAACCGCCACTTTAGTCATTCAAATGATAGACATCTTCATCATTGTCATTCAAAAGTCTTCTTCACTAACAAAATTAATCATGAGAAAACCCATTGCTACTTTGCTTTACATTGTCCACAATTAGCATTTCTAGTATTTCAAGGTCATCACACAGGTGTATTGAAAAAAGAGAAAAGCATTTCCAGAGGTATATAAAATACATTTTCAATAAAGAATGCTTGTGAGTCTTTTCAGTGGGATTATTTTTTGACTCATCACATTCAGGTTCTTCATAACTGTCACTTACTTCATCTTCCCTAGGAAATTCTCTAGCTTATTTTTCTTCATTTTATTAAGAGTTAAGAAAAAAACACTTTATCAGATACTGCCTTCCAAAGGTACTTCTCTCCCTTCAGGTTTGGATATATCACTATTGTTGTGTGAGCACATTCTATAGCTTTTTTTCATTAATGTTTGGAATATTTTTCACAAAGATCCCTCTAAGTAACGAACTCAACAGGTAATGGTGTTCCTAATTTGATAAACTCTACTGAATAATTATAGTGTATTGCTGCATCTAAAGCCCAACTCTGAAATTGTGGTCTGTTCCATTCAAACTTGAGATCTGGATGTCAAAATAGTGTTTTTCATGAAAACAAGAGATTAAATTTGGAATTTGGAACTACATATACAGCATAAATTAGAGATAATTAACAGATGAGAAACACTAGCATTAAAAGGGATTAGGAAAGCTTCTTATCAAAGAAAATATTTTAATTGAGATTTGAAGGAAGCCATGAGGTGGTAATGAGGACGGATAGAGTTCTAGGCATGGGAGACAGGTTGTGAAAATGCCAGGAGTCTGTCTATTCTATTCTTTTTGTTTATTATCCTCTCATTATATTTTCATTAATATGAAATACATACACATTGACTGTTCTTTTATGGGTTTTGTAGATATGAGGAAGAAAACAATTTCATCAGTACTTTCTTATATGTGCCCAGTTATATGTTTTTGGGCAATGATTCAAGCAGTTATCTTTTTATTCTTTAAAAAATATTCTCTTCTTTTAAGAGTCAGCATGGTTGACAACAAAGACTATTTTTAGAGCCAGAAATTCTAGGTTCAGATTCCAGATACCTTTCTAGGTAGCCTTGGGCAAGATCCTTTACCTCTAGGGGTCTGAGTCTGAAAAATGAAAGGGTTGGACCAGGAGAACCTCTAAGGCCCTTCTAAATCTAAATCTATAATCATGAAAATTGATCCCTGGGCAGCATTTAGATTGAGTCATGTATTTCTTTCATCAGGTGCAGCTGCTCTTCCTGACTTCATTTTCTTGAGTTGCATTTCCACATGTAGCACATCTATAGCAAATCAACTAGAGAGGTATTTAAGTTTAAATGTTGTATTTTCACTTTCAGTGATCCTGGTAACTATTGCTTACCTGCAGAAATGCTAATAGAGCTATTCCATTTCACAGTTATTTGTTCATCTCCATCCAGTTTAATTTGCAAATGCTTTGGGAGTGATCTGGCTTAGTCTACTCTCATCTCAAGCATTCCTTAGTTTTATTTTTCCTTCCACTCCTTTTTGTTATTTTGTGAGCTAATACTGCTCATAAGTTTCCATGCTCCTCCTCACTAATGTTTTGGAAGCTGGTATTCTGACCTAGTGTTACCCTTGGCTGTCACTTCTCTCCTCTCTGGCAATGAGTTTGCTGGCTGAGACAATTCCTGGGTCCCTTTGGTCTTTTTCATTATGGTGATCATTTTAAATCGTTTTGATTTCACTAAGAGATAGCTTTACTTTTATGCTTTCTTTTTCTTTAGATTTAACTGTTTAAATATTTTGTGAGCTCTTGCAATTACAGGTTCTGTCTTCTTCCATCTTTATCTTTTTTTTTCCTGATGTCTAATCTAAATTTAGTCTTGAATTCTGACTAGCCTACAGCTTGACTACACATAAATAGCTAATTCTGAAATCACTCCCACACTAGTAAGAGATCATTTCTTGTCTGTTAAAGCATAATCAATTTCATTGTTGATGATACTGGTTTGGTGCTCCCCATGTCTATCATTATAATATAGTGGCATCAGGTTTCTGAGTAATTTATCAGCCTTTGACTTCTTTTTGTTCCTTAATTCTAAATCATTTTCCCCCACTATATTTTTTTTCACTTTTCTCTCCTAGGTCTACTTTATAATGAAGTTATTGAATAATAAGAAATATATTGACTTAGTTTGGAAGATATTATAAAGTTTAGGAAATTTCCTTAGTTCACCATATGCAAGAAACATAGGAAATAATGATATTTGATGACTTTTGATATTTGATATTTGAGACTATGTGCTAGGGAAGGAAATGGCACACTATTATATGTATATATATATATATATATATTTTGGCCTGGGACAGATCTCAGTTAACCCCACCCAAGTTCTAACCCTACTCTAAAAGATGGCACACTATTACCAGATTTGTATATGAAGCCTTTCTGCCTTGGTATAACTTGTGAGAACTTGTCCTCCACTGGCACAACCTTGAAGGACCTAGAATCATCTTCATGTCACTGTGAGTCATTAGCATAAGATTACCCAGGATAAGGTGAATTAAAGGGGTCGATTCCTTTCTCAAGGATTTGGGAAAGGCCAGGAGACAGAGGGCTGTGCTTACTTTTGCAATAACCTGTATCTTGAATATTTATGCAAATTTGTGAGATACATGGATGCTAATATATTCAAAATCAGGCCCAATGTCAAAACAAGAATTTTGCAAGATATACTTTGAAGTTTCTCTTTAGAAAAACTGTGTAAGACCCATCTGCTACTAATGCTGGGTGGCAATCGCCTTTCTTTGCATCCTGGGAGATGTCATGGAAACATGGGAGGCACCCCAAACCCTTTTTTTCTCCTCTTTATTTTCCATATAGTAAAACTCCAGGATTCCAATATAATACCTTATTTCTCCACTCCAGGAGAGTTGGTTGGGATATCTATTGAACATGTGAGATTAAAACTCCTTTATAGCAGAACCATAAAATACTGAGAAATTTCTCTTCTTGTAAAGTTTGGGACTAAATCACATGAAGATGAACAAAGAACTACTCTTTTAAGTGTCCTTTAGGGAGAGAAAAAGTATTTGGCTCACTGGAGTCCCATTGAGAGAGATTTGTTTTGAATTCTGGTGATTGTTCTGGGGGAGGTTTTTTTTTTTTTCTTTTTTTCTTTTTAAAGGTGTCAACAGAAGCTGTGAAAAGGTACAGATCAGAAAATATAACATTCCCCAAGGGACTTCTCAGCAGTTCACACTTCATGTGCCAGACTCCCTTGTTTCAGGATAAGTATTTGACATGCTTTGTTACCTGATTAAACCTGCATTTGTTTAGTTCTGGCTTATTACTGTCTGAGGCACTGTGTTGTGAAATGAAAATTACTGCCATTTGCCTGCCAAATGCAATGATTCAGAGAATTAGGAATTAGGATTCTTTAATTACAGAGATCTGTACCTGATAGGTTAATTTCAAAACAAAGTTAATCACATGGGCTCCATTTATCATCCAACTGATTGTATTGAATTACATTTTTTTAATAGGCCTTATTGCTTCCCTATTAATAAACAGCATTGGTAGGAGGAAAACAATGAACAATCAACAATGTCCTTTGTTAAAAGGTAGTCATTGATTCACTTATGCCTTAGATTGAAGGAAAGAATTACATTTTCCCAAGGTATCCTTCAAATGTCCAATACATTTGGAGGCCATTTCTTAGGCAATATTCTTATATACTTTGTATTATTATTATTATTCTGCATGGCTTTTATATTAAATTGTAGCTGACAATATTTTGCTCCGGGGAACTGGAAAGACTGCACTGAATTTGGAGTTGAAGCAAAGGAGTCTAAATCCTTTCTCTGATACTTACTACTTGAATTACGTGAGCAGGGTCAAAGTCTCCAAGTCTGTTTCCTGATCTCTAAAGCAAAGACCTTGAATTGCATACCTCTATTAGAGTCCCTTCTGTCCATAAATCTATGATTATATGGAACAATGTCTGATCACTACCATAAGCAATAGCAAGGAGTTAAGGAAAAAGTTTATGGGAAAATGTATATTATAGAAGGACATGTATTGCTTATTGGCATGCTTTTTTTTTGTACAGTTACCTTATTTGATCCTTTTGTTAAACCTCTGTGTTGTTTTTTTTCTTATGCCAATTTTCATCTAGATGGTGGCTGATTTGGTAGAGACCATTTTTATCTCAGCATCAAGTTAGGGCTGTATAATAGGAATTTAATCCACCTTAACAATCATGACAGTCATCTTTATCATCCTCATCTAATGCTTAACAGTCTGGTACAGGGACTGCCTTGATAGCAGAGATAAACATGTTGAGGCATCTTCTCAGAACCTAAAATCTAAACTATTGTTTGACATTTCAATTAGAAGGCAGCCCCAAATTATTAACAGCATTTGAACAAATTATCTCTTTATCTTTAAAAATCCAAGCACAGGGAGAATATAGAAAAGAATAAGACAAAAAGACTCAAGTGCTTACATTTTGAACAAGTCTTTGCCTTTAATGAGTAGCATCTGTTGTGAGGATAGGAAGATAACCGTTTAGTCACATTAAATAATATGAGAAGAAAGGGAAAGCATCTTAATGGTCCAATCAATTGCTCCAGTTTGGATGACTTAGATAGCATCTATATGGAAACATTGACTTGACAGTTCCTTTTGTTCTTTTCTTTTTGAGGACATATATTTATGCTTCAACTGCACAGGTGATTCAATATGATCATTAAGATAACCCCAAAGCACAAATTGACTCATTTTCAATCCAGTGAAACTTTAAAAAAAATAAATGAAGATAGCATTCAACTTAATATCATAGACTGAAATCTAGAAGAGAACCTGAAAATCATCAAATCCAACTCAGTCATTTTAGAGATGAGGAAACAGAAGTTCAGAGACATCATGTGACTTACCCAAAATTTCATAGATAGTAAATGACAAAGCACCCAGATTCTTTAACTACAAATTCATATCTCTGTCCATTTTACTTAACCATTTTGCTCTTTAACCTTAATGTCAAAATTCAATTTTTTTTTGCATACAACTTAGGTTGGTGAGAGAACAGATGTGAGCTAAATTAATACATAATCTCTCTAGTCCTTTATACAATTACATCAAATTTAATGTAACTATTCATCTAATTTCCAAAAAAAACTATTTTATTGAATAAGTTTAAAGGGAAGGGAATATGGGTATTTATTCAAGTAATTGGGGCAGAGTGGAGGATAGAGAATATTCAAGTTCGTCATTATTGTAGGCACTTGAAATAAAATATATTCAAATAAATATTCATTCAAAGGAAGCATTTTTTCTAATTACTGAAAAGTTGTTAGCAATTTTTTTTGCTAGTTGATTATGAAGATTGGCATATGGTCCTATTTTCATAGCCTGTCCCTTTGTGATTCAGTTAAAAAATTTTTACGAGGAGAATATGGACAATGATTTGAGCCTAAGTGACACTATTGGGAACCACAAGTCTGGAATACTTGGTGACCAAGCTTTCACTGTTTGGTGGGAAACGAATTAGTGGATCTTGTCCAGTTTCTATTGGCAAGGTATCTCCACAACCAAAATCACCAACAAGCACGTCCTTGGCAGCTTTGATGGAAGTCTCAGAAGAAAGAACAAGGCTTGAAAAGGTCTCTAAGCCTGAACAATTCACCCTCTTTCTGTTCAGAATCAGTTCCTTCAGGACAAAGTGAGAAAGCTGGCCCTTGCTTCTGCCATACTGATGTCTATTTATAGGTTTTTAAAAAAAGGATCATTGTTTTCTGGGGCTACCCACCTGACACCTCAAATAAGCTCCACTTTTACTTAGGAACACTGAGAAAAGAAAAAAAATCTCTCTTTTTCCTCCTCCACCCCAGTTTAATTAGGGGATTAGTCTGTGCAGCAGACTAAACTAAGCAGGTAAACTTGAAGTAGTGGTAACCTTGAGGGCCTCAGTCTGGATTAAGTTGTGGTCAAGTCAACAAGCATTTATTGAGCACCTAAATGTGTCAGTCACCATGATAAACTCTGACAATATATATTAAAAAAACAAAAGGACAAAAGCAGTTCCTGATCAAAGAATTCACTGGCCAATGGGGAAAATAACATGCAATTAACTAAGTATAATTAAATATGTACAGGATAAGTTGAAAGTATGTTAGCACAGATTGCTTTTACCCAAATAAGTCTCAAAATTCATTTTAAATGAACTGACCTCCTGAGAACAAAACTAGCAAATTCATTACCTCTAATAACCTTTACGCTACAAATTTGGAATTACCAAAATTTAGTGGCTATCTAAATTGACCATTTTTGAAAGAGATCCTTATTATACAGACCTGACAAGCGATCAATTAGTCATTGCTTAAAGACCTACAAGGAGGAGGAGTCTACTATCTTTTGAGTCAACATACCATTTGGGGACAATTTCAATTGTTATACAGTTGATATATTTTTGAAGCTAGTAATAATAGGAAAAGAGAGAGAAGTTTGAGACAACTGAGGTTTCAAAGTTGAGATGTGCAGGACATAGTTGTTAAAACTGCATTTTAAATTCTTAAACAGATTTAAAGAGGAGCAGAGATTCTATATACATTGCTATTTACTATTAAAAGAAGAGAGTACCACTCTGTTTGTCTTAGAGCATTTAAACAATAGATTTTACATTTATAAACGAATTCTAATTTTCCCACTATTCTCTTTTTTCAGATAGAGGCCCTAGAACAAGCAAACAAGAATTGAGAAAATCCAGGATCCCAAATTTTTCACATAATCCAAATATTAATGATCACACAAGTGAACTGGATGCATTTTTGATAGCTTAAATTTGATCAGAATTCTGTCCTTCAGCTTTTTGTCATGGAACTCCTTTCGTTAAGATGAAACAATCTTGATGACAAAAATCTTTTGGGTTCCTGAATAACTTAAATCTCTGTCAGTGCTTTCTAAAAGAAAACCTTCTTAAATTAAATTGTGCTCATTAGAAAAGTGTTTAAAATTATGTTCTGATAAGCAGAAAAGACTATAAAAATTAATACCTATTGTAACATACATACCATTGCACCAAGCATTTCATGTCATCTTAGATTTTCTGGACAATGCCTTGAGGTCCATATGGTAAGTCAAGTCCAAGAATTAAATTATTCCAACTTCAAGGCCACAGAAGTCTCCAAAGAACAGCGAGAACAATGTTCTCTTAAAAGCATATAGTTAATATTGAAATATTGTATGTAGGGGGGCACAGCCAAGATGGTGAATTGCAGACAGCGTTCTCTGTGAGCTCCTGAGACCTTCCCTCAGACCCAGACAAATTGAGCCTCTGAACTGGTTCTGGAGTGAGAGCGCCACCAAAAACTTGGACTACAATGCACTTCTATCAAAAATCTACTTTGAAAGAACTTCTGAGGTCAGTTTTAGACAGGCAGGGGATCGAGCAGCTCCCAGCACTCAGACGCCAGTGTGGAGCCGGGGTGCACGTCCGGGTCTGGGACGGACCAGAAGATTTTAGGCTGCCAGGAAGTCCCTGGGAGACCCTTGGGCCACTTTGCTCTGCTTGCGGGCAGGTGCTTTGGCAGGTCTACCTTTGATAAAGGGTGGATTGAGAGCAGCTGAAAGTGTGGTCCTAGTGCGGATCTAACAAGATCAGCCCCAGACCGGAAGTCAACTCAGCAAATTGCCCCAGGGCAAATTGAAATCACTGCTGCTGCAGAATTCCCTGCTGGTGACTGATACCTCAGCTAAGCATCATGAGCAAGAAGAAGAGAGCTCTCAACATAGACAGCTTTTACGGAGAGAAACTAGAGAAGTCCCCAGATCCTGAGATTCTGAAAACAATCCCAGATAAAACCACAAAGGTGGACTTAAGTTGGTCTCCCTTTCAGAAGGCTTACCTGGAAGATTGCATAAAGAATCTCAAAAGAGAGCTAGAAGAAGATTGGGGAAATAAATTGAGAGCAGTACAAGAAGGAAATATTGCCCTGCAACAGATATGTGAAAAACTGGAAAATAAATCTGGTGAATTGGAAAAAGACAAAAATTCACTGAAAAACAAAATTAGTGAATTGGAAAAAGACAACAATTCACTGAAAAACAAAATTGGTGAATTGGAAAGTCACCAACTCACTAGAAAATAAAAAGGGTGAATTGGAAAAAGATAACAATTCACTGAAAAACAAAATTAGTGAATTGGAAAAAGACAACAATTCACTGAAAAATAAAATTGGCAAAATGGAAAAAGAATGCAATGAACCAAAAAATTCAATTGGCCAGTTACAAAAGGAGCTAAAAAAGATAACTGAAGGAAATAATACCTTAAAAATTAAAATTGAACAAATTGAAATGAATGACTCAATAAGACTTCAAGAATCAGTCAAATAAAAACAAAAAAAAATGAAAAAAAATAGAAGAAAATATGAAATATCTCCTAGGAAAAAGAACTGACTTAGAAAACAGATCCAGGAGAGACAATCTAAGGATTATTGGACTCCCTGAAAGTCACAATGAGAAAAAGAACCTTGATGCTATCTTCCAGGAAATCATGAAAGAGAATTGCCCTGATGTTTTAGAATCAGAAGGCAAAGTTGGGATTGAAAGAATTCACCTATCACCTCCTGAAAGAGACCCCAAAATTAAAACCCCAAGGAATATCGTGGCCAAATTTCAGGAGTATCGCACCAAGGAAAAGATATTACAATCTGCTAGAAAAAAACAGTTCAAATACTGAGGAACTGTCATTACAATTACACAGGATCTGTCAGCTTCCACATTGAAGGATCGAAGGGCCTGGAACCAGATATTCCGAAAGGAAAAAGAACTTGGATTACAGCCAAGAATAAGCTATCCAGCTAGAATGAGTATCATCTTCCAGGGAAGAAGATGGTCATTAAATGATACAGGAGAATTTCACCTATTTCTAATGAAAAGACCAGATCTAAACAAAAAATTTGACCTCCAAACACAGAACTCTAGAGAAGTGTAAAAAGGTAAAAAGGAAATAATTCTCGAGAACTATATCTCTACTAGGGGTATCCTTAAAGAATGGGGGTATAATTTGATTTTACTTTGATAATAATCGAAAAGAAATTAGAGGTGGAAGGTATACCATACTGTAAAAAAAGGGGGGGGAGGGGAAAGGAGGTAAAATAAAGTAAAAAAAAGGAGGTAAAATAAGGCAAAGTCTCATGAAGAGACATAGAAAATCTAATATAATTGAGGGAAAGAAGGGAGGGTGATGAGTATTGTGTAAATCTTACTCTCATTAGACGGCTCTAAAAGAGCATATCAGACACATTCGATTTCAGGGAAAAACTTGGCCCTCTGTATAGGGAAGTAGGAGAGAAAGTAGGAAAAGAAAGGGATAAATTAATAGAAGGATTAGGGGAAAGGTGTATAAAAGAGGGAGAGTTCTAAAGGGGGGAGGACTGTTAGAGGGAGGTGGTCATCAAAAACAAAATACTGGGGAGGGGGAAAGGGAGTAAGGGGAAAGGGAAGAGAAAAATATAACTTTGGGTAAATAAGATGCCAGAAAATATAGATATAGTCATTTTAACTGTGAATGTGAATGGGATGAACTCTCCCATAAAATGGAAATGGATAGCGGACTGGATTAAAAGCCAGAATTCAACAATATGTTGTTTACAAGAAACACATTTAAAACACAGAGATACATACAGAGTGAAGGTAAAGGGCTGGAGCAGAATCTTTTATGCTTCAAGTGAACAAAAAAAAGCAGGGGTAGCAATCCTTATCTCAGATCAAGTAAAAGCAAAAATAGATCTAATTAAAAGAGATAAGGAAGGAAACTATATTTTACTAAAGGGTACCATAGACAATGAAGCGGTAGCATCCAAATTCCTAGAGGAGAAACTAACAGAGATGCAAGGAGAAATAGACAGTAATACTATACTAGTGGGGGATCTCAACCTTGCTCTCTCAGAATTAGATAAATCAAACCACAAAATAAATAAGAAAGAAGTTAGGGAGATAAACAAAATGTTAGAAAAGTTAGGTATGACAGATCTCTGGAGGAAATTGAATGGGGATAGAAGGGAGTATACTTTTTTCTCAGGGGTTCATGGAATTTATACGAAAATTGATCATGTGTTAGGGCACAAAAACCTCAAAATCAAATGCAGAAAAGCAGAAATAGTAAATGTATCCTTTTCAGATCATGATGCAATAAAACTCATAGGTAATATAAGGCCAGGAGAAAATAGACCAAAAGTTAAGTGGAAATTAAATAATCTAATCCTGAAGAATGAATGGGTGAAAGAGCAAATTATAGACACAACCGATAATTTCATCCAGGAGAACGACAATAATGAGACAACATACCAAAATTTGTGGGATACAGCCAAAGCTGTTATAAGGGGCAATTTTATATCTCTAGATGCTTACTTGCATAAAATAGAGAAAGAAAACATCAACGAATTGGGCTTATTATTAAAAAAAACTAGAAAAAGAGCAAATTAAAAACCCTCAATTAAATAC